>OZ026546.1:5966378-6011378 GCA_964020155.1 Chondrilla cf. caribensis | reverse complement strand
TTCAGTGTCGTGAACATGACGGTAGCATTGTACCTCTCCGAGTAGCCACTTACCACACCAACGGCAATAGCAGTACATGTGTACTCTCTGCCTGGGTCCAGACCCTGTATGAGCGTGTGCATGCGATCCAGTGAATTCTGCAGTTTTGGAGTCTTGTATCTGTATTCCACAGCGTCATCGTGTGCGAGTGTGCATGAAATCTGGCAGAAGACATCGGCTGAGTCCAGAGGATGTTGAAACAAGCATGTCGCGTTGGCACCGGTTTGGGTGATGCCACTGAAGGTCAGTCCAAGAAGTCCTGTTCAAAGAGAAGTGGTATAGCCATAGTTGATTGACCACACACAGTAGCACAGTATCTAGATACGTGCAGTCCAGAAATGACCTCTGAATTGAGGAAACCTCTGTTATAAGGACTATACTTAAGGTCACGAGGTGTCCTCAATAGAGAGGCCCCACTGTATATACCAATACAAATAAAGATGCTACTAACATTGTGTGGTATTTACACCGCACTAATACAAATATATAAGTACAGTATATCACAACGTCATATATTGTCAAACCTCTTCATGACATCACCCTTGGTTCCTCACTTTCCCTACTATTATAACCAACTCGCTGTTGTACCCAATACTATTACAAAAGTATAGTAACTTACCAATAGTCTGGAATCTCTCTCTCCCTCCCTCCCTCCCTCCCTCCCTCCCTCTCTCTCTCTCTCTCTCTCTCTCTCTCCCTCTCCCTCTCTCCATGTGTACATACATACATGTGTGTCTGTCTGTCTCTCTCCGTGTGTGCGTATGTACGTATGTGTTTGTATATTCATACATATATTGGCATGAACGGGTACATGAACTGAACCCAAAAGAATGGCCTGAAATAAATCTCCACAGAAACACACAAATCTACATATGCACATGCATGCATAGACAGTGTTCACCTTTCAGTGTCGTGAACATGGTGGTAGCATTGTACCTCTCCAAGTAGCCACTTACCACACCAACGGCAATAGCAGTACATGTGTACTCTCTGCCTGGGTCCAGACCCTTTATGAGCGTGTGTGTGCGATCCAGTGAATTCTGCAGTTTCGGAGTCCTGTATCTGTACTCCACAACATCATTGTGCGTGTGTGTGCATAAAATCTGGCAAAAGACATCGGCTGTGTCCAGAGGATGTTGAAACAAGCATGTTGCGTTGGCACTGGTTTGGGTCATGCCACTGAAGGTCAGTCCAAGAAGTCCTGTTCAAAGAGAAGTGGTATAGCCACAGTTGATTGATCACACACAGTAGTACAGTATCTAGATACGTACAGTCTAGAAATGACCTCTGAATTGAGGAAAACTCTGTTATAAGGACTAAACTTAAGGTCACGAGGTGTCCTCAATAGAGAGGCCCCACTGTATACCAATACAAATAAAGATGCTTATAACACTGTGTGGTATTTACACCGCACTAATACAAACATACTATAAGTACAGCATATCACAATGTTATATATTGTCAAACCTCTTCATGACATCATCCTTGGTAGTGCTCCCATACACTAGTATACAGTCAAACCTCTTCACAACATCACCCTTGGTAGTGCTCCCATACACTAGTATACAGTCAAACCTCTTCACAACATCACCCTTGGTTCCTCACTTTCACTGTCATAATAACTAATAGTCTTAACCCCCCTCTCTGTGTGTATGTGTACGTACGTGCATGTATGTCTGTCTCTCTCTCTTCATTTGTGTGTATGCACATACATGTGTGTTTGTATGTTTATACATATTTTGGCATGTAAGCATACATGAACTGAATCCAAAAGAATGGCCTGAAATAAATCTCCACAGAAACACACAAATCTACGTACTATGCACATGCATGCATAGACAGTGTTCACCTTTCAGCGTCGTGAACATGACGGTAGCATTGTACCTCTCCAAGTAGCCACATCCCACACCAACAGCAATAGCAGTACATGTGTACTCTCTGCCTGGATCCAGACCCTCTATGAGCGTGTGTGTGCGATCCAGTGAATTCTGCAGTTTTGGAGTCCTGTATCTGTACTCCACAACATCACTGTGCGTGTGTGTACATGAAATCTGGCAAAAGACATCGGCTGTGTCCAGAGGATGTTGAAACAAGCATGTCGCGTTGGCACCGGTTTGGGTGATGGCGTTCAAGGTCAGTCCAAGAAGTCCTGTTCAAAGAGAAGTGGTATAGCCATAGTTGATTGATCACACACAGTAGTACAGTATCTAGATACGTGCAGTCCAGAAATGACCTCTGAATTGAGGAAACCTCTGTTATAAGGATTAAACTTAAGGTCACAAGGTGTCCTCAATAGAGAGGTCCCACTGTATACCAATACAAATAAAGATGCTTATAACACTGTGCAGTATTTTTGCATCATGCATACTAATACAAACATACTATAAGTACAGTATATCACAATGTACATACATTACAGTCAAACCTCTTTATAACATCACCCTTGGTAGTGCTCCCATACACCAGTGTACAGTCAAACCTCTTTACAACACCACCCTTGGTTCCTCACTTTCCCTACCATGATAACCAATTCGCTGTTGTACCCAATACTATTACTGTGTATGTATGTGGATATGTCTGTGTTCACATTATGACATTTTGTCAATAGAGTCGTCATGGTACAAAGTGCCATTGTAAGGACATCTGACTGTACTATACACAGGTCTGCATCCCCCATGAGTCCTTCACTGACCGTTTGTTCTCACTCGGACTGCAGTGTCCCCAGCCTGTGTGGTCACCATGGGGTCGTTGGTTGAGGAGGACAATGAGACAGTGTAGACTGACCTCGAGCAGAGGTCACACACAATCACTTGTGTGTCTTTAGTGGTGATTTCGTTGACAATGAGATCCCCGTCTCTGAGTACCACCTTGTAGTTAAGTGTGCCAGGAGTGACATCAGGGGGGTGGTCCCACAGTACACTGATACACTTGTCACTAGCATTGACAACATTCAGGTTGTACAGATCAATGTCTGTGGAGGAGGAGTGAGTGTTAAGCAAGCAGTGGAATTGTCCATGTATGTACAAACTGTGGTTTAATGAACTTGGAGAGCAACATGTACACTTAGTGAGTGTATCTCCTGCACGATTCAATATATTAATACACACACCATACACATATCTACATACACCCATCAACTCATACACATGCACATGCACACACTTAAACACCCACTCACCCATGTACACACATATACAAACACACACACACACACACACACACATACACACACACACACACACACACACACACACACACACACATACACACACACACACACACACACACACACACACACACACACACACACACACACACACACAAACACACACACACACAGGCACACATGTACGCACGCACACACATGCATGTACACACAAAAATACATACATACAAACATTCATAAACACACACACACACACCTACACACATGTAACATACTGAATTCTCCCAGGGAGTAAGCCCCTGGATATCCATAGGAATTGCGATACCCAAATCCATACACCAACAAACCAAACTGGGCATACGGATTAGTATGTATAAGTGTGTGTGCTCCTCCACTAATAGCAAACTGCAGGGCATAGAATGTGGTCACATTTCCATCTTTCAATTCCACAAAATTGTCCTCAGTGGATAGCATCCTTCCATCTAGAATAATCAGATCAGGCTGAAAGAATGATACGGGTATCACCAAATTGATGAAGTGTTCGTACGTTTGGATTTCATCACCCGGGGTAGCAAAGGTGTAGTTGTTTGAGTATTGGTCAACTGGTGGGAGGACAGCCATGAATGGATCTGCCAAGACGCCGTCAACAGAAGTACCCACACTGTACTGTACCACAAGGAGTCTGTTGGTGGACCTCACAATACAGTAGTCAAAAGACGAGATTTGTAGCTCCTGGAATAAACCTTCTCCCAAGGTAAAAGTTGACGAGTGTGTTGAGTGTCCAGTTGAATTGACACATGATACGGTCACATCGGTGCAGTTGTATGCTGCAATGAAGCGAAAAACGTCATATTTCTCCCTCTTCTTGAGTGGTACAGTGACAAAGCGTGTACCCCAGGTGGATACGGGTGGTATCTGCTCCACAAGATGGTCACATTGTGGCTTTGGAAAAGGGACCAATGTACAGGTGGAACCACTGAAAATGGATAGTGGTTTGTCACTGTGGATGACTGTACCTGTTAGATCCCCTTCACTTCTAATGTAAACTGTTTCCGAATTGCTGAGCGTTAAGTTTGTCACGTCACCGTCGCTGACATTCAAATTCAATGTAGAATACAAAGTTGCATTTGTTCCTAGATTCTGTATGCGAAAATGAATGTTAACCTCCGTGTCTGCTCCAGTTTCTTGAGGAACAATGGCTAGAAGGCTATAGATGTTAGCAGCAGCTATAGCAAGATAGGAACTTGCCAAATAAGTGAAACTACTTTTAGTTTGGTATGAAGGAAGGTAGGGTAGACCTAGAAAGGCATCTGTAGTCCTATTCTGTTCATTAAGACCATACAGAATAATACTTTTCCCCTCCTCTGCCTGTACCATCACTGTCCGTGTGTTCCCAAGTGTCAGGGAGAGGTTGGTGAGGGATGTCGGAATGTGGACTGTAGTCACAGACCCAAATGAGGCCTCTCCTTCGTGTATGAAGTTCACGCCTTCGGCTACTACAGTGAATCCAACAGAGCCCGATTCGCGTGTTGTAACAAATATGCTATACACAGATTCTCCCACATTGGAATTCTCCAAGAAAGTGATGAAGAATATGTTCCCCGAGTTGTCTGGTCGAATCACACCTACATTGGACAAAAAGTGGAACACGTTGCATAACTGCAGTAGAACCTTGACAATCCAACACCCCTTTGGTAATAAATATCATGTCAGATTGAATGGTTGTCAGATTATGGAGTTTTTAAAGCACAGTCAACAATAGTAGCTGTGTATCAAAATGTGGTCAGGTTATTGAGAATGTTGGATTATTGAGGTTCTGCTGCACATCATGCCCTCAGCAGAAAAGGTAAGCAAGAGTGGCAGACTTGAAATTACTGGACATCATCAATGTCACTTCAGCCACAAACGTTTGGAGGCCAAGGTTCCCACAAAGATGTTTACCATACAGCAGAACCCCATTTAAGCTCCTTCCTTTGCAACGTATTTCTTGATAATAACAAAGAAATTAGTTCAACCATTTGCAAGTGTACATTGTCATGCAAAAGTAGAAGATTCCTGCATATGATAAACAGTTTGCCCTAGAATTTCTGGTTGTTATGAGAAGGTTACACTGTATTAATATACCAGTACTGTATAATACATTATCAAGGGTGAGCCGGCAAGGCAAATAGTAAATCATTTAGATACACACACACACTCACACACACACACACACACACGCACACACACACACACACACACACACACACACACACACGCACACACACACACACACACCACACACAATGAAATAATCATACTATGAGCCTATCCTCCGATCCAGTCCGACGCAAATATACCAGCACTACTAGGACTTCTTCAGAATTATGCGCTCATAGACGTGTTTAGTAACGTAATTATGTGTAACGTGCTTGAAGGGTCGGTCACACAGAGTTCGTCAGAATTGCAGCAGCATGCACTAGGACATTCAAACAAGAACATTGTCATAGGTGTCTCGGGTAACTGTAATAAGCATAGGGCGTGGCACGGAAGTTCGGACACCATCATAATTCGGACACCCGAATTCGATCGAAGTCGAACGCACGGTCCCCATTTTTGGCTCATATGCAGAATACGTAATGTTAACACAGGATAGAAATTTTGAGGCTGTTCCGATGTTTCTTCCAGTAGTTACGTTCGAACATGTAAAGTGTCCGAAGTAATATTATTTCGGACGGAAGTCATCAATGACCGGACACCAGTTCTCAAACGCTACATAAGGCGATTTAACCACTTATTATTCCATGCATTTGTAGATACACTTCTGTTCTAAACACAGTAAAAGTTAGAAGTCAGTATCTGAAGAAATGAGCGAGAACGAACACATTAAAGTAAGCGTCCGGAAGTCATCATAATTCGGACATAAATTTTCGTAAAAATGTCACATTAGCAACGCAAAGGGCACAACACAACCAGGAGCGATTCTCCTACAGTTTCACATCAGCAAGAAGAAGCAAGAAAACAACCGTAGGAAACACTGGTCTTCAGCACTGTGCGTTCCGGAACACAGAACAAAAGACGCGCGCAGAATCAAATCCCAGACAATAGACCGATTGCGCATTGACGTCATGAAGAACGGAAATGGTCGCGAAGGGTGTCATGTGTATGATTCACTATGGGGACCACGTACCGATTGTCGAAAAAGGACATTCCTGGCTCTAGCCTGGGTGGAAAATCTCCCGACGATTTGAACTTTGAACAGCTGAAATGATGGCTAGCCTATCGAAGTGCTTGTAGATCTGGAAAAAAGCTGAATTAGTTCACCGGTAGAGTGCGGCATGATGATTCGGACACCATGATTAATCGGACATCCGTTCTTGAAAAGTAGACGCAGCCAAGGCTTCAAACTCGGCAGGCAGCCGGAGCATGAGGCTGTTACTCCTATCAGAAAGTTTGGCTGTCCCAGCCTGTTTCGACAGAGAGATAGCCGGGGAAGAGCGTCGAACCGTGAGGGGACGATTATTCGGACGGTAGGCATGATAATTCGGACAGTCGTGTTCACACGGACAGGAAAGCTGTTCCCCCTGATGCTTTTACATCAAAATGAAGCCCGTTCTGTCAGCTCTTCGAACAGCAAACTGACGAAGAAAGGCGGTCATCCATGGCCTTGAAGATGGGACGAATGTGGGCGGTGGTGGAGGGATGAAGATTCGGACACCTGTTTTTTGGACTTCTTCGTCTCTGGCAGTTTAGAAATGCGCTTTTGGATGTTATTTGCCTCAGCTAAAATGGTCTAAGCTTAACCATTCGTAGAAATTCAAGAAATCAACAGAATCGTTAATTCTAGGTCAAGTATTATTAATTTTGTGTGCAATATATATTATGTATACGTATATTATACATATAATAATATTTTATTAATAGTTAATTTTTCAAAAATATGTTTTTAGGTTTGCCCATAGATACTACTCAGCATATATATAGCAATGACAAAGTTGACAATAGTCACTAGGGCACTACACAGCAGTCTACTCATTGTAGGTAATGCTGATCAAGCTCTGCATGAGCATTGGCATACGAGACTAGTACATTAGGTACAAAAGGGTGGCCTTTATTGCTTGAAACCAGAGCGTACTCTGATTACTGCCTAAGAAATTGCTGTATGAGTGGTACTTACTCTTTAGTAGTGGGGATTTTAAACAGGAAGTATTGCACTTCCAAAAAACAGGTGTCCGAATCTTCATCCCTCCACCACCGCCCACATTCGTCCCATCTTCAAGGCCATGGATGACCGCCTTTCTTCGTCAGTTTGCTGTTCGAAGAGCTGACAGAACGGGCTTCATTTTGATGTAAAAGCATCAGGGGGAACAGCTTTCCTGTCCGTGTGAACACGACTGTCCGAATTATCATGCCTACCGTCCGAATAATCGTCCCCTCACGGTTCGACGCTCTTCCCCGGCTATCTCTCTGTCGAAACAGGCTGGGACAGCCAAACTTTCTGATAGGAGTAACAGCCTCATGCTCCGGCTGCCTGCCGAGTTTGAAGCCTTGGCTGCGTCTACTTTTCAAGAACGGATGTCCGATTAAACATGGTGTCCGAATCATCATGCCGCACTCTATGTGATATACGGGTGTTAAATTCTCTCGTGATCGCCGTATAGCTGTGGTAATAGATGCACTTCTTAATAAGTGTATGCAAAGTTGTATGTGTAAACGATGGATATATTTTGCTGTCTCGTGTAGAGTCAAAGAATAGTCCACATGTGCTTAGATATGATTGTTATTTCTTCTGATCTTATATTTTGCCTGCGTGAAAGGAGATTCTCCAAACTGTACATACGTATTCTATACATTTCTCGACTGATTGTAAATATGCCACACCACTGTGCTGCATGTTCCCGGCTGTACATCCAACAGCAAGACTTCTCCACACGTCCTTTCACAAGTTTCCACCTGGGGTATTGGCAGGTGCTTTCCTCTTGCTGGAAGTGGGTTGCAATCGTTGGGGAAAACAATTGAAAACTACTTGGACTTGGATTTTAAGATTCTGTTTGTCCACGTGGTCTTGTGCATTCTTTTTCTACCTGATACCGAATTTACGTGGTACGATTCGGCAGTAAAATGCTTAGTACACACACGTGTGGAACTGTTAATAGTTCAAACTCCCTTGCTTTCAACTCTACGTATGTTTTTAACCTGATTACGACGAAGAGCTGCTGCATCAGATGGAAACTTGTGGAAAGAAAAACACCTGTAGAGAAGTCTTGCTGTTGGATGTACAACCGGGAACAGCACAGCGGTGTGGTATATTTACAATCAGTCGATAAATAAATACGTACAGTTCCGAAATCTCCTTTCACAAAGACAAAATATAACCTATTAACACGTCTTACTATGAGAATCTATACTTCGAACACCCTTCGCGACCATTTCCGGTCTTCATGACCGGAAAGGATGATGTCAATGCGCAATCGGTCTATTGCAATCACGTTCCGGAAATTAATTAATTTAAAATATATAATCCCGCTCGTGACTCCACACAGCTCGAGCTGTCGAGCCATGAGAGACTTTCATATGCTTCTGTTAAGACGGAGACAAGGTTAGGTGGTCTAAAATTTCCTTCATATCCTAAATCGGAGGAAAATTATGATCAAAATGGGTTATAGCAGGTGTCCGAATTATGATGACTTCCGGACGTTTACTTCAATGTGTCCGTTCTCGGTCATTTCTTCAGACACTGACTTCTAACTTTCACTGTGGTTAGAGCAGAAGTGTATCTACAAATGCATGGAATAATAAGTGGTTAAATCGCCTTGTGTAGCGTTTGAGAACTGGTGTCCGGTCATTGATGACTTCCGTCCGAAATAATATTACTTCGGACACTTTACATGTTCGAACGTAACTACTGGAAGAAACATCGGAACAGCCTCAAAATTTCTATCCTGTGTTAACATTACGTATTCTGCATATGAGCCAAAAATGGGGACCGTGCGTTCGACTTCGATCGAATTCGGGTGTCCGAATTATGATGGTGTCCGAACTTCCGTGCCACACCCTACGTACTGTAAAATGGGGTAGCCTCGGGTATTTGACTACAACTTGGCTGTGCTTGCTGTTGGCAACACGAAACAGTTTCTCCCAAATTCTAACCCTAACCTCGTCCTACGTACCTCACACGAGGATAACGTCTTGTAATCTGAAGTGACTGCTGTAGTCATTAAAAATTAGATTTCCGAAGTTGCCCCATTAATTTTATCTCACTCGATACGATGTACGTGGGATATTATATACTCCAAAACAGGCTACGGAATATCTTCTACACTGTTCAGTATATATAGTTGGACAATTACGTACCTGTCTGGTCTTTGAGGACGCTTGGTAGCTTTCCAGGACAATGGTCGCTCCCGAACACTGCACCCAACGTAAAAAGGAGAAGAGGAAGAAACATTGTGATACTTCTTCGACTGGAACGAAACCGACAAACGCCTTCTAGGAAGGCAACGTCATCTATGGCAAGGCTAAACTTGGAGCTGACCCACAGTTCAGATGCTCTAAATAACCATGCACTATATCGCCCATTGGGCGATAAATTGACTTGCTATAGGTTAATAATACTCCAACACAACACCACGAATGTAAACTACAAAAAGTACGAAGATGCATGACATTGTCTCGATTGTGTGAATTCTACAGTTAATTAACAATAACTATTGCAGTGCATGGTTCATCTACTGCTTATATAAGAATATTCATGCTTTATTGATGGCATAGCTGCTATCATTAATACAAAGTGTCAACCATCTTCTCAACGGGGCAATAGCTTGGGTTAGCATTTGTTTGAATCTCGGCATACACTCCATCTGGGATATTTCCTGCTGAGGTGTTACCAGCATACAACCCTGAATGAATGTTGTCATAGATGCAGTCGGCGTTTGGATTGGACCTCATAGCATTCTCAGGTTCTCTTTTCTTGCGATAATGACGTCTTGTCAATAGAAAGATAACCACTCCGGTGATGATGTTTAACAACAATAGAATACTAATTGGGACTACTATGTACACTGCTGTAGCAGCATTGTCTAAAGATAGAAAAATAAATAATGGAAAATTTGTTCCAATTCACAGAACTATATATAGCTGATCATATTAAAGTTTATATATATATATATATATATCAGGTAGGGAAATATTTGCTAGCTTGACTGTACTATATTATAAGTAATTATTATCATTTCAAAACCTATTCAGTGATAAAATTAATAATTATTGTAATAATCAATCACATTAGTTTATCCTGCAAATTTAGAGTATATACAGTACAATACATAATATAAATACTTATCAGGTCTGTGAAAAGTAGATATTGTGCTGGCGAACCTATTTGGTAAACACATGTATGGATATACCCTACAGTACTACAGTTGACAATTTCGAGGAGCAAAACTAAGAGATAGATGAGGTTTGTCTATTGCACAAAGTATTGGTCAGTTTTAGTCAGAAATGATTGTATAATATACATCATAGACTCACTTGTGGTAACAGGAGGAGCTGCAGTTGTAGGTCTAGGAACTTCTATGACAAAAATTGAAGGACACAACAACAGCTTAACAGTGATTGTAAAGAATTTATGTGTGCATGTCTCTCTCTCCATGTGTGTGTATGTACATACATAGGTATGTTCATACATATTTTTGCATGTAAGTGTACATGTCGAACTGAACCCAAAAGAATGGCCTGAAATAAATCTCCACAGTGCACACAAATCTACATCTATGCACATGCATGCATAGACAGTGTTTACCCTTCAGTGTCGTGAACATGATGGTAGCATTGTATCTCTCTGAGCCGCCACATCCCACACCGACGGCAATAGCAGTACATGTGTACTCTCTGCCTGGGTCCAGACCCTTTATGAGCGTGTGTGTGCGATCCAGTGAATTCTGCAGTTTTGGAGTCTTGTATCTGTACTCCACAGCGTCACTGTTCCTTAGTGTGCATGAAATCTGGCAAAAGACATTGGCTGTGTCCAGAGGATGTTGAAACAAGCATGTCGCGTTGGCACTGGTTTGGGTGATGCCACCGAAGGTCAGTCCAAGAAGTCCTGTTCAAAAAGAAGTGGCATAGCCATAGTTGATGGACCACACACAGTAGTACAGTATCTCAATACATACAGTGGAACCTCTCTATTTCCAGAAAAGACCTCTGAATTGAGGAAACCTCTGTTATAAGGACTAAACTTAAGGTCACAAGGTGTCCTCAACAGAGAGGTCCCTAATACAAACATACTATAAGTACAGCATATCACAATGTACATACATATTATAGGTTGCATAGTCAAACCCCTTTACAACATCACCCTTGGTAGTGCTCCCATACACTAGTATACAGTCAGGCCTCTTTACAACACCACCCTTGGTTCCTAACTTTCCCTACCATTATAACCAATTCACTGTAGTTGTACCCAATACTTTTGCTGTGTATGTGAATATGTCTGTGTTCACAAGACATTTGTCAGTAGAGTCATCATTGTACAAAGTGACATTGTAAGGAGGTCTGACTGTACTGTACACGGGTCTGCATCCCCAATGAGTCCTTCACTGACCATTTGTTCTCACTCGGAGTGCAGTGTCTCCGGCTTGTGTGGTTACCATGGGATCGTTACTTGAGGATGACAATGAGACAGTGTAGACTGATCTCGAGCAGAGGTCACACACGATCACTTGTGTGTCTTTGGTGGTGATTTTGTTGACAATGAGATCCCCGTCTCTGAGTACCACATTGTAGGTGAGTGTTCCAGGAGTAACATCAGGGGGGTGGTCCCACAGTACACTGACACACTTGTCACTAGCGTTGACAATATTGAGGTTGTACAGATCAATGTCTGTGGAGGAGGAATGAGTGTTAACCAAACAGTGGAATTGTCAATGTATGTACATACTATGGTTTCATGAACTTGGAGAGCAACATGCAGAGAGTGTATCTCCTGCACAATTTAATATAACATTATTAATACACCTGCCATACCCACATCTACATGTACCCATCAACTCATGATCACACACATGTACACACACACACACACACATGTACACACACACACACACACACACACACACACACACACACACACACACACACACACACACACACACACACACACACACACACACATATACACACACACACACACACACACACACACACGTATGTACACATGCATGTACACACAAAAATATGCATACATACATATGTACATGCATGTACACACAAAAATATGCACACATACATATGTACATACATGCACACAAACATGCATAAACACACACACCTACACACATGCAACATACTGAATTCTCCCAGGGAGTAAGCCCCTGGATATCCATAGGAATTGCGATACCCAAATCCATACACCAACAAACCAAACTGGGCATACATTAGTATGTATAAGTGTGTGTGCTCCTCCACTAATAGCAATTTGCAGGGCATAGAATGTGGTCACATTTCCATCTTTCAATTCCACAAAATTGTCCTCAGTGGATAGCATCCTTCCATCAAGAATGATCAGATCAGGCTGAAAGAATGATACGGGTATCACCAAATTGATGAAGTGTTCGTACGTTTGGATTTCATCACCCGGGGTAGCAAAGGTGTAGTTGTTTGAGTATTGGTCAACCGGTGGGAGGACGGCCATGAACGGATCTGCCGAGACTCCGTCAACAGAAGTACCCACACTGTACTGTACCACAAGGAGTCTGTTGGTGGACCTCACAATACAGTAGTCAAAAGACGAGATTCGTAGCTCCTGGAATAAACCTTCTCCCAAGGTAAAGGTTGACGAGTGTGTTGAGTGTCCAGTTGAATTAACACATGATACAGTCACATTGGTGCAGTTGTATGCTGCGATGAAGCGGAAAACGTCATATTTCTCCCTCTTCTTGAGGGGTACAGTGACAAAGCGTGTACCCCAGGTGGAGACGGGTGGGATCTGCTCCACAAGATGGTCACATTGTGGCTTTGGAAAAGGGACCACTGTACAGGTGGAACCACTGAAAATGGATAGTGGTTTGTCACTGTGGATGACTGTACCTGTTAGATCCCCTTCACTTCTAATGTAAACTGTTTCCGAATTGCTGAGCGTTAAGTTTGTCACATCACCATCGCTGACATTCGAATTCAATGTAGAGTACAAAATGGCATCTGTTCCTAGATTCTGTATGCAAAAATGAATGTTAACCTCTGTGTCTGCTCCAGTTACTTGAGGAACAATGGCTAGAAGGCTATAGATGTTAGCAGCAGCTATAGCAAGATAGGAACTTGCCAAATAAGTGAAACTACTTTTAGTTTGGTATGAAGGAAGGTAGGGTAGACCTAGAAAGGCATCTGTAGTCCTATTCTGTTCATTAAGACCATACAGAATAATACTTTTCCCCTCCTCTGCCTGTACCATCACTGTCCGTGTGTTCCCAAGTGTCAGGGAGAGGTTGGTGAGGGATGTCGGAATGTGGACTGTAGTCACAGACCCAAATGAGGCCTCTCCTTCGTGTATGAAGTTCACGCCTTCGGCTACTACAGTGAATCCAACAGAGCCCGATTCGCGTGTTGTAACAAATATGCTATACACAGATTCTCCCACATTGGAATTCTCCAAGAAAGTGATGAAGAATATGTTCCCCGAGTTGTCTGGTCGAATCACACCTACATTGGACAAAAAGTGGAACACGTTGCATAACTGCAGTAGAACCTTGACAATCCAACACCCCTTTGGTAATAAATATCATGTCAGATTGAATGGTTGTCAGATTATGGAGTTTTTAAAGCACAGTCAACAATAGTAGCTGTGTATCAAAATGTGGTCAGGTTATTGAGAATGTTGGATTATTGAGGTTCTGCTGCACATCATGCCCTCAGCAGAAAAGGTAAGCAAGAGTGGCAGACTTGAAATTACTGGACATCATCAATGTCACTTCAGCCACAAACGTTTGGAGGCCAAGGTTCCCACAAAGATGTTTACCATACAGCAGAACCCCATTTAAGCTCCTTCCTTTGCAACGTATTTCTTGATAATAACAAAGAAATTAGTTCAACCATTTGCAAGTGTACATTACATGTAAAAGTAGAAGATTCCTGCATATGATAAACAGTTTGCCCTAGAATTTCTGGTTGTTATGAGAAGGTCACACTGTATTAATATACCAGTACTGTATAATACATTATCAAGGGTGAGCCGGCAAGGCAAATAGCAAATTGTTTGGATACACACACATACACACACACACACACACACACACACACACACACACACACACACACACACACACACACACACACACACACAATACACACACACACGCACACACATACACACACACACACACACACACACACACACACACACACACACACACACACACACACACACACACACACACACACACACACACACACACACACACACACACACACACACATGTACACCAACACAGACACACAGACACAGCAGTATGAAAATCACAATAAGTATTATTCCTTGTGTACATCTACAGATAGGAGATTATCCACTTGCTAAAATGAAATAAATCATACTATGAGCCTATCCTTTGATCCAGTCCGACGGAAATATACCAGCACTACTAGGACTTCTTCCGAATTATGCGCTCATAGACGTGTTTATAGTAACGTCACTATTATGTGTAACGTGCTTGGAGGGTCGATCACACAGAATCCTTAGAATTGCAACAGCATCCACTAGGACATTCAAGGAAGAATATAGGTGTCTCGGGTAACTGATAAGCATACGTACTGTAATTATAAAATGGGGTAACCTCGGAAGTTTGACTACAATTTGACTGCGCTTGCTGTTGGAAACACGAACGTGACAAAATTCCGAAGTGTCTCACTCGATACGATGAACGTGGGAGCATAGATACTCCAAAACAAGCTTTGGAATATCTGTAACATTGTTATAGTTGGACAATTACGTACCTGTCTGGTCTTTGAGGACGCTTGGTAGCTTTCCAGGACAATGGTCGCTCCCGAACACTTCACCGAACGTCAAAAGGAGAAGAGGAAGAAACATTGTGATACTTCTTCGACTGGAACGAAACCGACAAACGCCTTCTAAGAACGTTACGCGATCTATGGCAATGCTAAACTTGGAAATGGCCCGGAGCTCAGATGCTCTAAATAACATTGCACTATATCGCCCATTGGGCGATAAGTACTCGAACACTACACCACGAATGTAAACTACAAAAAGTACGAAGATGCATGTCTTGATTGTGTGAATTCTACAGTTAACAGTAACTATTGCAGTGCATGGTTCATCTACTGCTTATATCAAGAATATTTATGCTTCATTAATGACATAGCTATCGTTAATACAAAGTGTCAACCATCTTCTCAACGGGGCAATAGCTTGGGTTAGCATTCGTTTGAATCTCGGCATACACTCCATCTGGGATATTTCCTGCTGAGATGTTACCAGCATACAACCCTGAATGAATGTTGTCATAGATGCAGTCGGTGTTTGGATTGAACCTCTTAGCATTCTCAAGTTCTCTTTTCTTGCGATAATGACGTCTTGTCAGCAGAAAGATAACCACTCCAGTGATGATGTTTAACAACAATAGAATAGTGATAGGGATTACTACATACACTGCTGTAGCAGCATTGCCTAAAGATAGAAAAATAAATAATGGAGAATTTGTTCCAATTCACAGAACTATAGCTGATCATATTAAAGTTTATCAGGTAAGGAAATATTTGCTAAATTGACTGTACTATATAAGTAATTATTATCATTTCAAAACCTATTCAGTGATAAAATTAATTGTAAAAATCAATCACATATGCATTAGTTTATCCTGCAAATTTAGACTATATACAGTACAAAACATATAAATACTTATCAGGTCTGTGAAAAGTAGATATTGATATTGTGCTGGTGAAACCATTTGGCAAACACATGCATGGATATACCCTACAGTACTACAGTTGACACTTTCGAGGAGCATACCTATGAGATAGATGGTGTTTGTCTATTGCACAAAGTATTAGTGATCAGTTTCAGTCAGAAATGATTGTATATACAACATCATATATACATAGTATGGACTCACTTGTGGTAACAGGAGATGCAGTTGTAGCAAGGTTTAAGGTAGACACTGGTCTAGGATCATCTGTGACAAAAATTGAAGGATACAACAATAGATTAACAGTGATTGTAAAGAATTTACTTTAGTTGAGCTTGTTCATGGGGTGAAGTAACTTTGTTGTCATATGGATATGCAGCATGATGACAAAGTATATAGTAACTTACCAATAGTCTTAACCCTTAACGTAGTGATCCCGGCTTGAGTAGTGTGTATCTTAGGGTCTACACTCTTGGAGGTCAACTTGAAGGTGTACGTCGTACCTGGGCCGAGGTTACACACTGTTCCCTGTGTATCAGGTGTGGACCACTCGTATTCAAAGTCCTTCTCATCTTCAAGTGCCATGTTGTAGATGAGTGTGCCAGGAGTGACATCAGGGGGGTGGTCCCACAGTACACTGATACACTTGTCACTAGTGTTGACAACATTCAGGTTGTACAGATCGATGTCTGCAGGCGACATATCAGAATATGACTACGTAACATATCAGTAATACACATCACAACAGAATCTGATGTTGAGTACATTCATATATACTACATATTCAATTAGCAATGGAGATAACAGTCCTGTAATGTATATAAATGAACAAAATGTACTTGTACCTTCTGTAGTTGTGTATACATAACATAGTACAATACATAAAAATAAACCAATTACAATAACTCTTGCTCACCGAAGCCTTTCACAGGGTAAGCACCAGGATAACCGTAAGAGGCACCAGAAGTGAACCCATATACCAGGATCCCGAAGCCGGCATGTTGATTGGTGTGGTAGAGTGTGTGTGATCCCGCCTCAATGTCAACCCTCACACCATAGTAAGCTATTCTGTGCCCATCTGGGATGGTAACTGCCTCATATGTCAAATCGGATAGTCTGCTGTTACCGAGAAAAATGAAATCAGGTTGAAAGAATGCTGCCGGTATCACTACATTAATTACATGCTTGTAGGTTTGTACAGAACTTTCATAATTGGCAAAAGTCAGGTTATTGGAGAATCTGTCTGCTGGTGGAAGGACTGCCATGAAGGGATCACCTGTGTGATTACCATCAGCATCTCTTCCCACACTGTACTGGAGGACTAGGAGTCTGTTGGTTGATTTCACAATGCAGTACTCATTGGAGGTAATGTTAGTTTCATGATATTCTGCTTCATCCAGGGTGAATGTCCATGAAGATATTGGCACTCCGATTGAACTCACACAGGTTATGCTAACATCTGTACAATTGTAAGCTGCGATGAAATGAAACACATCAAATGCTGCCCTGTACTTTAGTGGTACAGTGACAAAGCGAGTACCCCAGGTGGACACAGGTGGGAATTGCTCCACAAGATGGTCACAAGCCAGTATTGATGAAGGTACATAGGCACATTGCAGTCCACTAAACACTGATACGGGCCTATCCGTAACTATAACTGTTCCAGACATATCTCCTTGTCCAATGAGGTATACACTTTCTGATGCATTTAAGGTGAAATGTAAATTATCGTTATCAAAATAGTAAGTGTTATTGGCCACATTGTGATAATAAGGCGCTCTAGATATGCCAGTGAAGTGGAAGTGAACATCGACTTCTGTGTTCCCTTCAGAGAATTGAGAAATAATTGCAAGGAAACCTGGAAAATCAGTTATATAGGAAGCAGGAATATACTTGTAGCTGGTGTTTGAATGTTCTATTGACATTGTTGGCAGAACGAGAAAAGCATCGGCAGTTCTAACTTTCTCATTCATTCCATACACGATAATGGTTTTCCCCTTCTCTGCTTCCACAACCACTGTACGATTGCTGACATGTGTTGCGGATGAATTAGTTATGAAGGTAGGGACTTGGACAGAGATCACCTTACCACGGGTAGCCATTTCCACACTCTTGAATCCTATCCCTGGAGCTTTGACAGTGAAACTGACCTCCTCTCTCTCCTCAGTGGTAACGAATACAGTGTGGTGTAGCAATGGGTCAAAGGTTGGGTGGTTTTCAAAAAAAGTTAGAAGAAACTTGTTACCAGCTGCAGGGTTTCCTTCGTATTTGAATCCTGTGATAATTATGATGTAAAATCAATACATATGATTACATGTATATAGCCATGATTATGACATCGAATGTAATCAACATAAAATTATACACACAAAAGCTTACTTATATATTTATAAATTATATGTACAGTAGGATATTTTGTACATATTGAAATGTTAATTATGAGCCTTCATTTTCATGTTCTGCACATGTTTACCTACTTAATAGAGTAAACAATCAATAATCGGACAAATCAATTTTTGGACACTCGGATCTCGGAAAGTACTTAAGCTATTGACTTCAACCAAAAGGAATTATTTAGGTATCTGTAAGATAGCAAATGGCACGTACTATGAAGTTTATATATATATACCTTAATTTGCGCATCTTTGCGATACGGACAGTTAAATGACGTGTCCGAAACAATCAGTTTTCGGACAAAGTCTTTAGTCGAGTGGAAGATGAAGGAAAACCCACCAAAACACTTTCCTATGTACCCCTACATATGTCCTCTAAAATCTGCCAGTAGCAACGCTAAACGTCGAGAATAGAAGAAACCCGAACTTATAATCTAACCCTCTTTGACATCAAATTTCGGACGAATTTATATTGCCAGTAGAAGTTTATATAGAATGAGTAGCGTAATTCAGCGTTGATGCTAGCAGTTTTTAGCGGACATATAGAGGTACATAGGGAAGTGTTGTGGTGGACTTTTCTTTAATTTATCTTCCACTCGACTAAAAGACTTAGTCCAAAAATTGATTGGATCGTCCGAAAATTGATTGTTTCGGACACGTCATTTAATTGTCCGTATGGCAAAGATGCGCAAAGGTATGAACTTCATAGTGCGTACCATTTGCTATCTTACAGAGACCTAAATAGTTCTTTTTGTTTAAAGTCAATAGCTTAAGTACTTTCCGAGATCTGAGTGTCCTAAAATTGATTTGTCCGATTATTGATTGTTTAGTAGCTTCGGGGGTGTAACGGTGGTATTAACTTAATAAGTATATTGTAGATTCTTAAAAGCTGTGAGGCGTTTCAGATATTATAATCACACACAAAGTAAAATTGTCAAACGTGTGTGAAATGTAATTGTTAAATTACCTGTCTGGTCTTTGAGGACGCTTGGTAGCTTTCCAGGACAATGGTCGCTCCCGAACACTCCACCCAACGTCAAAAGAAGAGGAAGAAACATTGTGATACTTCTTCAACTGGAACTAAACCGACAAACGCCTTATAAGAACGTTACGCGATCTATGGCAATGCTAAACTTAATAGGAACTCCCTCACGAAAATTCTTCTACAATAAACATGCACTATATCGCCCATTGGGCGTTAAATTGACGTATAGGTCATTCGCATCATAGACAATTCATAATAACACTCAAACACAATACTACGAATGTAAACTGCAATGGGGATACAAAGATGCTTGTCCTGATTGTGTGAATTCTACAGTTAACGTTAATAGTAGCTATTGTTGGGGGTTATCTACTGTTTATATCAAGAATATTTGTGATTTATTGAGGCATCATCAATCCCAATTGTCGACTTCCTTCTCATCTGGGGAAAAGCATGGGTTGTCATACGTTTCAGCTTCAGCACACACCCCAACTGGGATATTTCCTGCTGAGGTTTTCTCATCATGCAACTCTGAAAAAAGGTTTTCATGGATGCAGTCGTCGTTTGGATTGAACCTTATAGGAGTCTCAAGTTCTCTTTTCTTGCGATAATGACGTCTTGTCAATAGAAAGATAACCACTCCAGTGATGATGTTTAACAACAATAGAATAGTGATAGGGATTACTACATACGCTGCTGTAACAACATTGCCTAAAGATAGAAAAATAAAAATGGAGGATTTGTCCTAATATACACAGAACAGATCATACAAATTGAAGTAAATATATCACGGAGGGAAATATTTGCTAACCTGGATGTACTATACAAGTATCTATTATTAATTTGGATCCCATTCAGTGGTAAAAGTAATTATTGTAAAAATCAACCATTAATTAATCCTGCAGATTCGGACTATATAATATAGTACATATAAAAATTAATACTTATCAGGCATGTGAAAAGTAGTTGATATTGTATTGGCGAACACAAGTCATCTTTCTTATTCCATGCAGGTGACATGTCAAGGAACAAAACTACAAGGTAGATGAGGATTGTCAACTGAACTATATAGTTAAGTCAGTCTCATACTGGACATGATTGTATGCAGGATATATACATATACATATACATGCATCACTCACTTGTGGTTGCAGGCCTAGGACTTGTTGCTAAAGGCTTGGGATTTGTGGTTACAGGGCTAGGATTTGTGGTTACAGGGCTAGGATTCGTGGTTACAGGGCTAGGAGATGCAGTTGTAGCAAAGTTTGAAGTAGACACTGGTCTAGGAATACCTATGACACAAAATGAAAGGATATATACATCGACAACATAACAGTACTAGTGATTGTGAAAGAATTTACTTGAGTTGAGATAGACTAATGCATGGGTGAGGTTCATATAACTTGTGGTATGTATGCATTTGTATCATGATAGCATGCAAAAGTAGTATAACTTACCAGTAGTCTTAACCCTCATAGTAGTGGTTCCTGCTTGAGTAGTGTATATGCTGGGATCTGTACTCTGGGAGGTCAACCTGATGGTGTACATCGTACCTGGGCTGAGGTTACACACTGTTCCCTGTGTATCAGGTGTGGACCACTTGTGTTCAAAGTCCTTCTCATCTTTGAATGCCACGTTGTAGGTGAGTGTTCCAGGAGTGACATCAGGGGGGTGGTCCCACAGTACACTGATACACTTGTCACTAGTGTTGACGACATTCAGGTTGTACAGATCAATGTCTGCAGGTGACATATCAGAATGTAAATTCATAAAAAAAACATATAATTATACTTTTATCATTGTGTATAGCATATCAGTTGAAAGCATTTTACAATGGATGTTGACTACATTCATATACACAGGCATATTATTCAATTAGCAATGAAGAAACAGTAAATGTATGTAATATAAATAATCAATGAGTACATGATATTATGTTCTGTAGTTGTGTATAAATGATAGCCCAATCCATAGAAATAAACCAATTAAAATAACTCACCGAAGCCTTTCACAGGGTAAGCACCAGGATAGCCATAGGAGGCACCAAAAGTGAACCCATACATCAGGATCCCGAAGCCAGCATGTTGATTTGTGTGGTAGAGTATGTGTGATCCCACCTCAATGTCAAACCTCACACTGTAGTAAGCTATTTTGTACCCATCTGGGATGGCAACTGCCTTATATGTCAAATTGGATAGTCTGCTGTTATCAAGAAAAATGGAATCAGGTTGAAAGAATGCTGCCGGTATCACTACATTAATTACATGCATGTAGGCATGTAGGGAACTGTCATAATTGGCAAAAGTGAGGTTGTTGGAGAATCTGTCTGCTGGTGGAAGGACTGCAATGAAGGGATCACCTGTATGATTACCATCAGCATGTCTTCCCACACTATACTGGAGGACTAGGAGTCTGTTGGTTGATTTCACAATGCAGTACTCATCGGAGGTAATGTTAATTTCACGACACTCCGCTTCATCCAGTGTGAAATTCCATGAAGATGCTGGCCGTCCAATTGAATTTATGCATGATATACTAACATCTGTACAGTTGTAAGCTGCGATGAAACGAAACACATCAAATGCTGCCCTGTACTTTAGTGGTACAGTGACAAAGCGAGTACCCCAGGTGGACACAGGTGGGAATTGCTCCACAAGATGGTCACAAGCCAGTATTGATGAAGGTACATAGGCACATTGCAGTCCACTAAACACTGATACGGGCCTATCAGTAACTATAACTGTTCCACAAGTATCTCCTTGTCCAATGAGGTACACACTTTCAGATGCATTTAAGGTGAAATGCAAATTATCGTTATCGAAATAGGAAGTGTTATTGGCCACATTGTGATAATAAGGCGCTCTAGATATTCCAGTGAAGTGGAAGTGAACATCCACTTCTGTGTTCCCTTCAGAGAATTGAGGAATAATTGCAAGGAAACCTGGAAAATCAGTTATATAGGAAGCAGGAATATACTTGTAGCTGGTCTTTGAACCATCTGTTGGCATCATTGGTAGAACAAGGAAAGCATCTGCAGTTTTTGTCTTCTCATTTATTCCGTATACGATGATGGTTTTCCCCTTCTCTGCTTCCACAATCACTGTACGATTGCTGACATGTGTTGCGGATGAATTAGTTATGAAGGTAGGGACTTGGACAGAGACCACCTTACCACGGGCAGCCATTTCCACACTCTTGAATCCTATCCCTGGAGCTTTGACAGTGAAACTGACCTCCTCTCTCTCCTCAGTGGTAACGAATACAGTGTGGTGGTAACCTGGGTCATGCAGTGGGTGGTTTTCATAAAAAGTTAGAAGAAACTTGTTACCAGCTGCAGGGTTTCCTTCATAATTCAATCCTGTGATAATTATGATGTAAAATCAATACATATATATATATATATATAATATAATTACATGTACATAATATATATATAATCATTATGATATCAAATGTGATCAATAAGAGGTTATTTTATATAGTACTGTCTAATTATTAAATGTTATGTCACATTTTCAGACATTAACAGTATAAACATTGCTTGTTGTTGCCTCTAGCTACTGGCTTAGACTGGCTCAAATGAGGAAGCCACCAACATGTTAATGCATAATTAGATTGAATCCCATGGAGGTGATATTTAATTATGAACATGTCAACAACTGACCACTTTACAGTCAACCCAGACATATGTCTGCTACGTAAATGTCCCAAAATGCCACTGCACGATTATGCTCATTTGTTTGTTTTCGTGGGTGTATAAGGGTAACCATTATTAGTTGACTACACCTGGGTAAGGTCAACTTATTTGGTGCCCCTATACCCGGATTTGAACTTGTTTACTGTAAATGGGTGGAGTAGCTGATAGATATGCATAGCAAAACACACAAAATCCAGTACAGTCGAATAATTGGAAAGTATTCATATAAAATAATCTGTTCAATACGAAATTATACACACAAAGCTAATTTATAGGTAAATATACAATGTGATGCTTTGTATGTTAATTATGAGCCTTTCTATGTTCTGTACATGTTAACATACTTATTATAATATTTACTGTAAGTGGTGTATCTGTAGTATTAAATATATATACGGGGTTTTAGAAGCTTTCAGGTGTTTCAGTCATCAAATCCACAAACACAGTATAGCATGCATGGTCAAACGTGTGTAGTATGTAATTGCTATTATTCTATAAACAAGTACACCCGTCCTGCCCTTTTTCGGCCCTTTGAGTATCTGTGATTAGAGATGGGGCTCGGTACTATGCACGATGAGACACTTTAATACGTACCAGTCTGGTCTTTGAAGGCTCTTGGTAGATTTCCAGGACATTGGTCGCTCCCGAACACTCCACCGAACACCAAAAGGAGAAGAGAGAGAATTCGAAGCATCGTGATCAATGCTTATTCAGCTAAAACAAGCCGACGGACACCTGATAAAACGTTATACTAAACGTTAAACCTGTGTTCAAGTATATAGTAGACTACGTTTAGGAAACCGTTCGACGATGTTTCCGACACACAGCGAAAAAGGAAAACAAATGCGGTACGTACAACCGGTCCGCGGAGTCCGCGTGCACGATGAAAATACGGATATATTGCCTTTGTATGTTTTCATTTCGATACATGTACTATAGAGTACACTTTGAGATTGCGTACTTGCCATTGGTCGTTCCCCGAATGTAGCTAGACTGCAGAAGACACCATTCCAGCTGAGATATACCAGTCGCGAGTCCCACTGCTATACCAATATTCCCCATGCTGCTGTTGTAACGTTAACACTAATGTGTACCGTATATTATAATTACGTAATCAACAAATAAATGGTATCATGAGTAAACAAAACTTATTCAACAAAACTAAGTTTAGTTGAATAATAATACGTACATCGTAATTATCATGTTTCAATGTAACAAAAATAAGTTCACTTATCAAACAATTTCACTGTAATGAGCGGTCTCATTATTGTTCTTCTTAACATTTTTGTGGTAGGACGGATTACGTTCAATGATAATATGGTCATAGTGCTCCTCCAGTTCTCTAGGTAGCCGACTTTCATCATAGTCATTGGTGTTGTCACTGGGGGTCAACTTTCTGGGACTTGCACTGTACTTTTTGCGATAGTAGCGTCTCGTCCCAAAGACTACTACCAGACAGCCAACAATACCAAGCAGCAGGAAGACAGGAACTGCAGGATGTGAGAAGATAATACTGTTAACTAGGGGAGTCACTTTTATCTCAGTCTTTCATCTGGTAATGCAATACGCTTGCAAATAAACAGGGGTAGAACCCTAGCTCATTAATGAAAACCTATATATAGGACCAGTTGAAGTAGTCTTAAAAATACAAAGCCCCAATTCTTACTACTGTAACAGTAGGTTATTAGCATGCAGAAGTAAAGATAAATATAGTACAGGAATTCCTGTGTCGTAGGGAAAATGGTCAACTTTCTAAGTGCTCTCATTAATGAAGCGACCTGTAAACGCAGTTCCACTGAGATAATATACAAATGGAATGTAAGAAAGCCAGTAGGCACAATAATGAACAAAAACAATTTCAAAATGTATTTACATATACATACCTATAACTGCATTAGCTGTAATAAGTGACAATTCTGTTTCCACAGCAGAATCAGAAATACCTGAACACAAGAGATTCACAACGTGCATAACACAATTTTACAGTATCATGTTAAAATGAATAAAATTTAATAATATTCTTAGTATGAAAATTACTCGCCAAGAAAAACACTTTTACACATGTTGCAAAATGCATAGTATACTTACTTCATAAGTTTGAATTTTGACTCACCAGATGTAACAACCTTCATTGTAGTGGTCCCGGCTTGAGTAGCATATAAGCTGGGATCTGTACTCTTGGAGGTCAACCTGAAGGTGTACGCTGTACCTGGGCTGAGGTTACAAACTGTTCCCTGTGTATCAGGTGTGGACCACTCATATTCAAAGTCCTTCTCATCTTCCAGTACCACGTTGTAGGTGAGTGTTCCAGGAGTGACATCAGGGGGGTGGTCCCACAGTACACTGATACACTTGTCACTAGCATTGGCGACATTCAGGTTGTACAGATCGATGTCTGCAGATCACACATAATATATAAAGGAAATTAATGCATAGTATTTGTACATTATTTTTTAAATAAAAACAATCCTATGTTAATATGTGCATTTACACCACAAGCAGTTCTGAGGGCTTCACTACAAATCTTGAGAACAGTATAGTATTCGTATTTGTAGTTCAAATTAAAATTTACTTACGTTTACATACTGTTACATACTAGAAAGTACTGTACTGCAAAGGGGAGATCAAATCTATATCAGAGATAATGTATGCTGTTACAGTATGAGATGGGGGAACATAATTATGTGTATGAATCGACAGAGGTGTTGGATTAAGCAAGTTACATTTGCTAAGCAAGCAGTATTTTACATTGCACTGGATATAATAGAGGATACTGAGTGTACTCCCGGCCACATCTAAATCAAAATTACATATACAGTTAATGGCTCTTATATACAGCTATAAACTATATACCGTCATATTGTTAACCTAATGTATTCCAACATTGTGTATATGCATGGTACAGAGACATGAGACATAGCTGCAGCCATGCAAGATAATCAGGAGATTACTACTCACCGAAGCCTTTCACAGGATAAGCACCAGGATAGCCGTAGGAGGCACCAAAAGTGAACCCATACATCAGGATCCCGAAGCCGGCATGTTGATTTGTGTGGTAGAGTGTGTGTGATCCTGCCTCAATGTCAACCCTAACACCGTAGTAAGCTATTCTGTACCCATCTGGGATGGCAACTGCCTCAAATGTCAAATCGGATAGTCTGCTGTTATCGAGAAAAATGGAATCAGGTTGAAAGAATGCTGCCGGTATCACTACATTAACTACATGCTTGTAGGTTTGTACGGAACTGTCATAATTGGCAAAAGTGAGGTTGTTGGAGAATCTGTCTGCCGGTGGAAGGACAGCCATGAAGGGATCACCTGTATGATTACCATCAGCTACTCTTCCCACACTATACTGGAGGACTAGGAGTCTGTTAGTTGATTTCACAATGCAGTACTCATTGGAGGTAATGTTAGTTTCATGATATTCTGCTTCGTCCAGGGTGAATGTCCATGAAGATGCAGGCCGTCCAATTGAATTTATGCATGATATACAAACATCTGTACAGTTGTTAGCTGCAATGAAACGAAACACATCAAATGCTGCCCTGTACTTTAGCGGTACAGTGACAAAGCGAGTACCCCAGGTGGACACAGGTGGGAATTGCTCCACAAGATGGTCACAAGCCAGTATTGAGCGGGGTACATTGGAACATTCAAGTCCGCTAAACACTGATACGGGCTTATCAGTAACTATAACTGTCCCACATGTATCTCCTTCTCCTGTGAGGTATAGACTTTCAGATGCATTCAAGGTTAAATGCAAATTATCGTTATTCCAATATCTAGTGTTATTGGCCACATTGTGATAAAAAGGCCTTTCAGATATGGCAGAGAGATGGAAGTGAACATCCACTTCTGTGTTCCCTTCAGAGAAGTGAGGAATAATTGCAAGGAAACCTTGAATCTTAGCTGCATAGGAAGCAGGAATATACTTGTAGCTGGTCTTCGAACCATCTGTTGGCATCATTGGTAGAACGAGGAAAGCATCTGCAGTTTTAATTTGCTCGTTTATTCCATATACAATGATGGTTTTCCCCTTCTCTGCTTCCACAATCACTGTACGATTGCTGACACGTGTTACGGATGACTTAGTTATCAAGGTAGGGACTTGGACAGAGACCACCTTATGAGGAGTAGCCATTTCCACACTCTTAAACCCTATCCCAAATGCTTTGACAGTGAAACTGACTTCCTCTCTCTCCCCGGTAGTAACAAATATAGTGTGGTGCAGTGTTGGGTGGATGTCATTGTAGTTTTCATAAAAAGTTAGAAGAAACTTGTTACCAGCTGCAGGGTTTCCTTGTTCATACCCTATAAGTGCAATGCAATTATGTAGTTTTATTATCACAATAAACCATTGGCAAATGTAATTCAGATATTCATTAACTTAAAGTTATGGCCTACACATGCAACCACTAATGTGATAATTATAGGGATGTAAGTGTAGATGTATAGACCATAGGTGGCAGAATAGGGGGGGCCAGGGGGACCACTCATCACAAAGGTGGGCCAAGAATGTCTATGTAGAGTATTGCATACATGGACACAATTGCAATATTAATCATGAGTTCAGTACCATGGCCTTTAGCCCCCCCCCACTTGCCAAACCATTCCTCCGCCTATGTAGACATTGCATCCCACAAACTGATATGGGAAATATTGATTCATGAACACTGTACATGACATTGTTTGTGTAACTTGTAACATCGATGATGGTAAAGTCAGGTACCAGTCATGCAGTGATGATTATATTGCAGAACATGCATATGTATATACAGTACAAATTAAACACATAATATAATAACACAGGGGGGTGCTGGTGGCTGAGAAGACTGAGTGGAGGGCTAGAAGTGATCTTGCCCAGGATCGAATCCAGAAAACCAAGATTTTTTCCCTGCACCCCCCTGCCAACACAAGGGACAAAGAAATGAAGAAGCCACCAAACTTTGATTAACTTTGATTAATAGATAGATAGACTAATAATTAACTAGTAATAAGTGTGATTGTTGTACTCTGTGATTCGTGGGCCCCTTGAAAAGTAGCCTCAGGCTAAAGGGGTCCCCACGTAAAATAAGATGCCAATACCAATACCAATAACACAATACATGGGTTGACAGTGTAGCACGGAAGAGATTATATACAAATAGCTTACACATGCAGGTTTCGAAATTTGAGCTAGCCCCATATTTTGACTCAGTGGAAATTAATACAAGTGTGCACACAGTTAGAACATAGATAATATAAACCGCACCGCTTAGAAGATGCAGGATGTATGCAGCTAAACGTAATAACTCCAGCGAAAGTTCTTCTGAACCTGAGAAAGACGTACAAGTAATTCGAGTGCGTTGTGGCATCCCCACGAGTTTTTGAACTCGAATTATACTTGTTTTTATTTCTACAGGCCTGTGTGCGTGCACCCAATTGTTTTTTCGCCATGTAGGTGAAAATAATTATTAATTCCCAATACACGGCCTATGTATAGACGACATGCATAGTTTTCGATTCGACGACAGTTAGCATGATTTATATTTGTACGTGGTTTCTTTTATATAGCCTTCCCTTTAAGTCTTGGCTATTCCGCTGGTGGTTCTATAGATATTATGATACGGAGCAAGTACAGATACTCCATGGAACAATAATTATTGTTCGAATTAGCCAATGGATGCTGGAGAGAACTTACCTTTGTTACTCGTTCGATCTATCGTGACACTCTGAGGACGAAGAGGACAATGATCGCTGCCAAATACGCATCCCAGCTGTAGGCTTAAGCACAAAATTAAGCTCGTCACAATTGTCATTTTAAGCGTTCAATGACAGAAGATTGGCGCAACGCATGAGTAGCAATGACGTAATAAAAATGGAGGGAAAGGGGTTGACAACGTCATGCAGACATATCGAACGCGTGTATTACAGCCACACATGCACACGCAGATGCATATGGACAGCGTAGTATAGAGCGTCCACGGTAATACTACTGAACACGACTTTACTGTACCAGTGTAGCTAATGCACACAACAAGTAGTCGTTTAGAATTCAACAGAAGCAGGCTTCAATCCTGTTTTCTGGCTTTAGTAGGAAAAAATTCCTGGGTTGAAATTCAAAGCACACGCACGGCATACCAAGTTAGGCAGGGAGAGTCTTCTCTTTGTATATACTGACCCACAGATCTGTAGTTTGTGATCTAATTATCAGTCATCACTGAGCAGACATGAGGATGACAAACATACAAGTGCACACCACATCTTTCACAATTGTGATGCTAATCCCCATAATATGCGTCTGCATGTGGTGTAGACTTAATCAAGTTACTGTAGAGTCTAAACCACGAGTGATATGGTTAGGTATAGAGTATCTATGGGTTAGACAATTACTATAATACATAGATGAGAACGGTAGAAACATATAAACTGCTTTAGACTTGAGTACTTTGTACAGTGAAATCTTTTGATTTTCAGGGTGCTCAGAATGGACTGAGCGTGTGAGGAAATGCAAGAGGTTTAACTTCACAATGATGGAATACATAGTAAAAGCAAATTGAACAGTATTGCAAAATCTTACCAACACTACTATAGTTTGGTGAATGTTGGCACATGTTCTGCAGTATGTTTGGGCCCATGTTTCCAGCCATAACATAGTGAAAGGTGCAAACTTAATGTGTGCAGTCAGTTTGTATACATGAATACATGTGAAATCACTCAGTTCCTAGCTCACGTACACTATGTCAACCAGTAATGATAGCAAGCACTTCTGATAAGAAGTACAAGTTTGCTTTTCAGGGTACCTTACTAAGCAAGTTGGGCTGTATATATTACAAAACTTATCAACACTACTATATAGTTTGGTGAATGTTGGCACGTGCTTTGCTGTACGTGTGTACCCACGTTTTCATGCATAATATTGCAAAAGGCACAAATGTGTACGTCAGTTTGTATACATAAAGACAACTTTGACATTCATATATGATACTCCATTATACGTGGGACATGATGGTAGGAAAAGTTCACAACACATACACAATTGGAAAATTAAATTAAATAACTAAGGAAAAATGTTCAATCCACAATTACACAATAGGTTGTGTCGGAACAAGCAGGATTACCAGTCATTTTGATATTACAATGTTCAGATTCAGTCTTCCAGACATCCACTTCATCATAGGTGTTGCCATAAGCAGGATTACCAGTCATTTTGATATTACAATGTTCAGATTCAGTCTTCCCCACATCCACTTCATCATAGATGTTGTCGTCCTCATTACTAGGTTCTGTGGTCTCATCTGCCTTGGAGAATCTGAGCCTACACCTCACCACAACACAGGCAATGACTGTGATCACGATGACAATCAGTAGCAACAGGACAAACGTAGGGATGGATGTGGACATAGCTAGGAGATGTTCACCTGTAAAAATGGATCATGGTATCGTGAATACGAACACACGCACAAACATATGTACACATGCATACACACACACACACACACACACAAAACAAACATACACACACAAAAAACAAACACACACAAACACACACACACATACACGCATGCATGTGCACACTCCACACACAAACACAGTGGTTTATTCTAATTGCATTATACTATTACATAACAATATGCTAAGTGACATGCAGTCACTCATACGTATATATACTTACTAGACAGTCCATCCGTAGCAAATCCAGGTTCAGACATCAAGTTTTTTCCTAAGAAAAAACATTTTGTGTGTGTGTATCTGTGTGTGTGTGTGTGTGTGTGTGTGTGTGTGTGTGTGTGTGTGTGTGTGTGTGTGTGTGTTTGTGCGTGCGTGCGTGTGTGTGTGCGTGTGTGTGAGTGTGTGTGTGCATGTGTGTGTGTGTGTGTGTGTGTGTGTGTGTGTGTGTGTGTGTGTGTGTGTGTGTGTGTGTGTGTGTGTGTGTGTGTGTGTGTGTGTGTGTGTGTGTGTGTGTGTGTGTGTGTGTGTGTGTGTGTGTGTGTGTGTGTGTGTGTGTGTGTGTGTGTGCTTGTATTGTAAGTGTACATGTGCATGTGTGAACATGTGTGCCTTCCTTCCTCACTCACGTTCACTGCAGGTTGTTCCACTCCAGTCTGGTGTACAAGTACATTTTCCAGGTGACGTACAGTTACCACCATTTGTGCATGACGGATCACAAACAGCTGAGGTGGGAAGAGAATAAAAAGTCAACCATATACAAATACATAAATATGTGCAGAAGACTGTAAATTCAATACAACTGGTGTATTAGCATGTGTGCATCAGTGCATAGATATTCCCCTAAAGAGGATATGGGCATTGAGTGGCCCCCAAAGGGTAGTGGTGGGTGGGACTTATACATGCCCTTCCTGACTAAAAAAGGGAATAACATTAAATTACGTAGGAATGTATGGTTATCCCCTTAGTTCAGACTGAATTTGAACCCTCCTAGCAATTTTGGTATCAATTTCAGGCTATTTCCATGGACATGAAGCCATTGGTCATGACATACACTTGATACAAACATAATAAATACATTGCAGTACATTTGAATTCAAAATTCTAATACTGTTTCCTCCCCTCGCTTCACTAATTCTGGCAATTTTGTTTCTCTTCCTACAAAAATGGCCTATTATAAGCATTTGCAGCCCTCCAGCAGTAAAGAAAACAAGCCAGTAGCTGTTGAGTAAGCAATTCTATTTCGACGTGGAATATGACGATTATCAAGAACTGAGTATGGTGTGGTGCCATAATTCTGGACGCTTTCTACTTTCAAACATCAAGTACGATAATCGGTTATTAAGTTATTCAAAACTTCTAAACGCTTCTGCCATAGATTGAAGATCGGTTTGATAACAAACTTGATCCGAAAACTGTTTGCAAAGAAAAATTCCTTCACAGCAATTCAAAGTACCTGAAATTAGGAAGCGTTTGGGGATCAGGGCACCTTACCATGAAAACAGAGCGGAACATATCAAGCCAATGAAGAAAGTTATACACCAATAGGAGATTGACAATGACCTTTGAAAGTGTTGGTTAGCATGACCATATAAGGAGGGAGGCTTAAGAAATACTGTACTGCAGTGCAAGTATGCATTTACCAGCATACTGGTCCCTTTGAAGTTTGATGTCATAACATTATGGGGAGTAACCCACTAATGATGTCATTGTCACAAGGCCCACATAACACAATGAACAGATATATATGACATGATTGACACATACAGATTATGGTTGTTTTGGTGCAAGTTTGCATAAACATAGTCTGTGTGCTGGGAGTGATGTGTCATGAAGTCATAATAATAATTGATAATAATAATTGATAGATATAATTCATAATACCCTATATTCTCAAATCGTTCATACTCAAACACAAAGACCACCTAGCTGTCCTAAGTGATCATTATTGGACTGCCTACAATGTCAACTCAACTACAGTAAAACATCCCTGTATAAAGACCACCTGTCTTTAGAGGCTACTTCTTCCTGGTCTATTTAGTTGTCTTCATAGACAGGTTCAACTGTACATAATATGATTTAAACCCCAAACATGACAGATTGTAGTTCAAGTATGTACATACTGCACAATTGTGATCAGGAACAGTAAATCCACTGTAACAACAGTACTATAACCGTACACAAGTACACACACATGTAGATGATTGTCAATCTGTATGAAAGTGATTGCAGTACGTAGCAAATATTAAACATAAAATCCAACTTACGGGTGCAAGTGATATTGTCTCCCTTGTATCCATCACAGCACTGTCTTTTGCACACAGGCACAACAGTGGAACGGGTACTACAGACCTTTCTTGTTCTATAGAAAGCAGCAGAGAATGATAACATTGTGTCTATGACATGTTGTGTGGTATACATATCAAATTGAAAACCACCTGAGTGGACTGAAACTGACACACAGTGAATACATGTTAATCTGCCACACTTCGTTTCTTTTAAATATGGTGAATTAATGAGTTTGGTGGATCAACTAGAGAGGCTTCACTAATATTAGATTATATTGGTTCTGGGAATTTGTGGGGATAAAAGGTTACAAGGTTCAGCTGACAAAGCAGTGGTGGATAAACAGGAATTCACTGTACAAGCAAAGTAGAATAATGCACACATTGATCCGGTCATTATTTCCACTACAGAGAGGTTGCTCAATATTTACTAATTCAGAGGTTATAAAAGTATCAGCACTATAGAAAGATTCATCTTAATACTCTGGAACCTCTCTATTACAAACCTTTGAAATGTGGAAACCTCTATAATAAGGACACCATTCTGTGTCCCAGTGTAGTACTGTAGTGTATTAAATGACCTCTAAATTGAGGAAACCTCTGTAATAAGAACTAAAATTATGGTTCCAACGTGTCCTTTATAGAGAGGTTCGATCTACCGTACTCTCCAAATATCCTTCATAGGGAGATGATTCCTACGATAATTATAGGCCTTTGATTTGGAGTCTATTTTGATAGAGATTCCACAGTGGTACATATAATACGCCCTACGTATATTGCTACTTGCTAGAGTACAGGTACAAGTACTGTGAATAAGGAAATGGCAGTGATACTTCTCCACGCAGAACTGTAAACACATACTTATAAAATTAATATTATGCACGTCATGGATAAAAACTCACATATTCTTTTTAGTACATTTTCGACGAGTCCGGAACCGTAGCCAGAACCAAGTAGTAGATGATTGTGTATTACAAGTAGACGAGACTACAGTCACTTCAGTGGTACAGTTGGTCACATTCATTGGTGTTGTTTCGGATGATAACGTACCACAAACACTGCGAAGAAAACAAAACGAACGCACCAATACACGTCTATTATTTGAATGTGTGCCTGGTACACGCGCAGTACCGTGGATTTATAGGTAGCCGGGGGTAATTTGTTTAAACATAGATACTACAACCCCAATCTGTGGTTTAAACAGTCGGTAATCGCGAATATCTCTATTTTGTACCCAATTCGGTCAATAATAAGCAGACCAAAGAATGCTGTATCTTACCTAGTGTGTAAGGATTAAGAATACAAGCTATAAATTATAGTTTCTTGAAATAACAATACACAAAGAGGTCAACTGTTTGGAATTAGGTACTGTACGAAATTAGGCGCATTCCCTCACATAAAGTAACGATCATGTACCAAAAACATTCTCTAGTGTTTGGGTGCCTCGGGCCTAGTAAAAAATATCATCACCGTCTTTAGGCCCAAAACTGAACGTTGATCTGAATGGCGAGCTATGAAGCTAAGACCACACAGATTACACAGTGGAGTATACTCTATATCAGCTTACCCATTTTCGGGATCATGGTAAGAGCTACATTCTTCGTCTGAACACTCTGACCTGCATCTACCTCCAACACTCGTCGTCCAGAGCAATAAAGTCAAAATGGCTGTCGCTAGGGTGGGTCCACTGGACTGCGTACGGCTGAACACAATACACGCCCTACACATTCTTTTGAATGAGTCTGAAACGAAACTTAGGCTTATAAATTAGAATCATAACAACAATAAATTTCCTTATTAAATACAGCTCAGTCGATGACATCAGAGAAGCAGCACAGCGGATCCTCGCTTATCCGGAATTTAATAGCTATTCGGCGGTTCGGTTTATCCGGCCTCTCGGAATAAATTATCGTTCCAAAATGGTTGCTCGTGCAGTCCCACACCTTAGCTACATTCGGAGATTAGGGATTATTAATGTATAGGGGAGGATAGGAGTTAAGCAACTGCCTGCATAGTTCATGGGAACTGGGGAATAATTTTCTCATAGTAATAACATAATAATGTAATTGTCCACAAAACAGATATTGTTGGTCGCCAAGAAGGGTGCACATGCATCAGTATTTGTAGTATGATTCATTACATTGACACCAGAGGGCTTGTGGTGACCAGCAATAAAATTTGACATTTTTAACTGGTCACCACAAAGCTATAACACACCTAGAAGGATATACATGCATCAGATTTTGTGTTGATAAGTTTGGTATGGACACTGGAGAGCCGTGGTGACCAGTTAAAAATGTGAAATTACCTAAAGGGTATGTATTTATCATATGGACAATGGGGAGGTTTTGGGACTGGTGACAAACACATATGTTTGGTCACCACTGGGTTAGAAACACAACCAGGAGAGTATACAGCATAAGTATTTGTGTTATGGTTCATCACGTGGGCGTCAGAGGGGCCGTGGTGACCAGCAATAAAATTTGACATTTTTTAACTGGTCACCCCAAGGCCTATAACACACCTAGAAGGGTGTACTGTACATGCATCAGATTTTGTGTTGATAAGTTTGGTATGGACACTGGAGAGCCTGTGGTGACCAGTGACAAAATGTGAACTTAACTGACCAGTCACCAAGAGGTCTAGAGCACCACCTAATCCAACCCTATGCCTAACACTAGCACACTGGGGTGATTTTACGACTGATGACAAAACACATTTTGCCAGTCACCATTAGGTCCGGAACACCTCCAGGAAAGTGTACATGCATCAGTAATTGATGCATTACATACCAAAAGGAAAAGAGAGAGAATTGGAAGCATTGTGATCAATGCTTATTCAGCTAAATCAAGCTGACGGATACCTGATAAAACGTTATACTAAACGTTGAACCTGTGTTATAGACTACATTTAGTTAACCGTTCGACGATGTTTCCGACACACAGCGAAAAAGGATAACAAATGCATGCATGTGGTACGTACAACCGGCTGCAGGATCTGCGTGCACGATGAAAATACGGGTATATTGCCTTTGTATGTTTTCATTTCGATACATGTACTATAGAGTACACTTTAATTTGAGATTGCGTACTTGCCATTGGTCATTCCGCAAATGTAGAATGCAGAAGACACCATTCCAGCTGAGATATACCAGTCGCGAGTCCCACTGCTATACCAATGTTCCCCATGCTGCTGTTGTAACGTTAACACTAAAGTGTACCGTATTATTACATAATCAACAAATAAATGGTATTACGAGTAAACAGAAACTTATTCAACAAAACTTTTAGTTCAGTTGAATAATAATTCATCGTAATTATCATGTTTCAATGTAACAGAAATAAGTTCACTTAATTAAACAATTTCACTGTAATGAGCGGTCTCATTATTGCTCTTCTTAACATTTTTGTGGTAGGACGGATTACGATCCATGATGATATGGTCATAGTGCTCCTCCAGTTCTCGAGGCAGCCGACTTTCATCATAATTGCTGTTGTTGACAGATGGAGTAAACTCTCTAGGACTTGCAATGTACTTTTTGTGATAGTAGCGTCTCGTCCCAAAGACGACTACCAGACAGCCAACAATACTGAGCAGCAGGAAGACAGGAACTGGATGATGCAAGTAGATAATACTGTTAAGTGGGGGAGTCACTTTAATCTCAATCATTCATCTGGTAATGCAATACGCTTGCAAATAAACACAGTAGAACCCTAGCTCATTAATGAAAACCTATAGGACCAGTTGAAGTAGTCTTAAAAAATACCAAGCCCCAATTCTTACTACTGTAACAGTAGGTTATTAGCATGCAGAAGTAAAGATAAATATAGTACAGGAATTCCTGTGTCGTAGGGACAGTGGTCAACTTTCAAAGTGCTCTCATTAATGAAGCGACCTGTAAACGCGGTTCAACTGTCATAATATACAAATGGAATGTAGGAAAGCCAGTAGGCACAATAGTGAACAAAAATACAAAATGTATTTACATATATATACCTATAACTGCATTAGCTGTAATAAGTGACAATTCTGTTCCCACAGCAGGCTCAGAAATACCTGAACACAAGAGATTCATAACATGCATAACATGATAATTATTATACAGTATGTTAAAGTGAATAAAATTAATAATAATCTTAGTATGAAAAATTACTCACCAAGGAAAGCACTTTCACACATGTTGCAAAATGCATAGTATAATTACTTCATAAGTTTGAATTTTGACTCACCAGATGTAACAACCCTCATAGTAGTGGTCCCGGCTTGAGTAGCATATATGCTGGGATCTGTACTCTTGGTGGTCAACTTGATGGTGTACGTCGTACCTGGGCTGAGGTTACAAACTGTTCCCTGTGTATCAGGTGTGGACCACTCATATTCAAAGTCCTTCTCATCTTCGAGTACCACGTTGTAGATGAGTGTTCCAGGAGTGACATCGGGGGGGTGGTCCCACAGTACACTGATACACTTGTCACTAGCGTTGACAACATTCAGGTTGTACAGATCGATGTCTGCAGGTCACACATAATATATAGAAGGAAATTAATGCATAATAAAAATATCAATCCAGATATGCATGATCTTGTATGTATTCGTACATTGTAATAAGAATAAATATAAAAATAATCCTATGTTAATATGTGCATTTGTACCACATGCAATTCTGAGGGCTTCACTACAAATCATGAGAATTTGGTAATAATTACCAAATTCTCAAGATTTGTATAATTAAATTATTACATATTTGTAGTTCCAATATAAATTTACTTACGCGTGTATACGTTACATACTAGAAAGTACTGTACCACAAAGGGGAGATCAAATCTATATCAGAGATAATGTATGTTGTTACAGTATGAGATGGGGGAACATAATTATGTGTATAAATCGACAGAGGTGTTGGATTAAGCAAGTTACATTTGCAGTATTTTAGCAAGTCCATTGAACTGGATATAATAGAGGATACTGAGTGTATTCGCGGCCACATCTAATTCAAAATTACAGTTAATGGCTCTTATATAAAGCTATAAACTATATACCGTCATATTGTTAACCTAATGTATTCCAACATTGTGTATATACATGGTACAGAGACATGAGACATAGCTGCAGCCATGCAAGATAATCAGGAGATTACTACTCACCGAAGCCTTTCACAGGATAAGCACCAGGATAGCCGTAAGAGGCACCAAAAGTGAACCCATACACCAGGATGCCAAATCGGGCATGTTGATTGGTGTGGTAGAGTGTGTGTGATCCTGCTTCAATGTCAACCCTAACACCGTAGTAAGCTATTCTGTACCCATCTGGGATGGCAACTGCCTCATATGTCAAATCGGATAGTCTGCTGTTATCGAGAAAAATGGAATCAGGTTGAAAGAATGCTGCCGGTATCACTACATTAACTACATGCTTGTAGGTTTGTACGGAACTGTCATAATTGGCAAAAGTGAGGTTGTTGGAGAATCTGTCTGCTGGTGGAAGGACTGCCATGAAGGGATCACCTGTATGACCATCATCAGCATGTCTTCCCACACTGTACTGGAGAACTAGGAGTCTGTTGGTTGATTTGACAATGCAGTACTCATTGGAGGTAATGTTAGTTTCACGATACTCCGCTTCGTCCAGGGTGAATGTCCATGAAGATGCTGGTACTCCGATTGAACTCACACACGTTATGCTAACATTTGTACAGTTGTAAGCTGCGACGAAACGAAACACATCAAATGCTGCCCTGTACTTTAGTGGTACAGTGACAAAGCGAGTACCCCAGGTGGACACAGGTGGGAATTGCTCCACAAGATGGTCACAAGCCAGTATTGAGTGGGGTACATTGGAACATCTGAGTCCACTAAACACTGATACGGGCTTATCAGTAACTATAACTGTACCAGTTGTATCTCCTTTTCCTGTGAGGTAGACACTTTCGGATGCATTCAAGGTTAAATGCAAATTATCGTTATCGAAATAGTAAGTGTTATTGGCCACATTGTGATAAAAAGGCCTTTCAGATATGGCAGAGAGATGGAAGTGAACATCCACTTCTGTGTTCCCTTCAGAGAATTGAGGAATAATTGCAAGGAAACCATCAAAATCAGTTATATAGGAAGCAGTAATATACTTGTAGCTGGTCTTCGAACCATCTGTTGGCATCATTGGTAAAACGAGGAAAGCATCTGCAGTTATAATTTGCTCATTCATTCCGTATACGATGATGGTTTTCCCCTTCTCTGCTTCCACACTCACTGTACGATTGCTGACATGTGTTACGGATGAATTAGTTATGAAGGTAGGGACTTGGACAGAGACCACCTTACCAGGGGTAGCCATTTTTACACTCTTAAATCCTATCCCAAAAGCTTCAACAGTGAAACTGACTTCCTCTCTCTCCTCGGTAGTAACAAATATAGTGTGGTACAACGTTGGGTGGACGTCAATGTGGTTTTCAAAAAAAGTTAGAAGAAACTTGTTACCAGCAGCAGGGTTTCCTTGTTGTTCATACCCTATACGTGCAATGCAATTATGTAGTTTTATTATCACAATAAACAGAATGTAATTCAGATATTCATTAATATGTTATGGCCTACACATGCAACCACTAATGTGATAATTATAGGGATGTAAGTGTAGAATCTGATGCAGACATTGCATCCCACAAACTGCATATGGGAAATATTGATTCATGTACTACATGTTTGTGCAAATTGTAACATCGATGATGGTAAAGTCAGGTACCAGTCATGCAGTGATGATTATATTGCAGAACATGCATACGTATATACAGTACAAATTAAACACACAATATAAAAATACAATACATGGGTTGACATTGTGGCACGGAAGAGATAATATATACAAATAGCTTACACATGCAGGTTTCGAAATTTGAGTTAGCCCGATTTTTGACTTAGTGAAAATTAATACAAGTGTGCACACAGTTAGAACATAGATAATATGAACCGCACCGCTCAGAAGATGCAGGATATGTGCAGCTGAACGTAATAACTCCAGCAAATTTAAAGTTCTTCTGAACCTAAGAAAGATGTACAAGTATAATTCGAGTGCGGGGGGCGGCATCCCCACGAGTTTTTGAACTCAAATTATACTTGTTTTTATTTCTGCAGGCCTGTGTGCGTGCACCCAATTGTTTTTTCCGCCACGTATGTGAAAATAATTATTAATTCCCAATACCCGGCCATGTAAAGACGATTCGACAACAGTTAGCATGATTTATATCTGTACGTGGTTTCTTTTATATAGCCTTCCCTTTAAGTCTTATAATTAGCTAGTGGTTGTATAGATATTATGATACGGAGCAAGTACAGATACTCCATTGAACAATTACTTTACGAACTAGCCAATGGATGCTGGAGAGAACTTACCTTTGATATTCGTTCGATCTATCGTGACACTCTGAGGACGAAGAGGACAATGATCGCTGCCAAATACGAGTCCAAGCTGTAGGCTTAAGCACAAGGTTAAGGTCGTCACAATTGTCATTTTAAGCGTTCAACGATAGAAGATTGGCGTAACGCTGCCGACCGTCCATGCAGGAGTAGCAATGACGTAATAAAAATGGAGGGAAGGGGTTGACGACGTCATGCGCAGACATATCGAATGCGTTTATTACAGCCACACGTGCACACGCAGATATTATAGTACCATATGGACAGCGTAGTATAGAGCGTCCACGATAATACTACTGAACACGACTTTACTGTACCAGTGCTAATGCGCACAACAAATAGTCGGTTAGAATTCAACAGAAGCAGGCTTCAATCCTGTTTTCTGGCTTTAGTAGGAAAACATTCTTGGGTTGAAATTCAAAGCCCACGCATGGCATACCAAGTTAGGCAGGGAGAGTCTTCTCTTTGTACTGACTCACAGATCTGTAGTTTGTGATCTAATTATCAGTCATCACTGAGCAGACATGAGGATGATAAACATACAAGTGCACACCACATCTTTCACAATTATTGTGATGCTAATCCCCATAATATGCGTCTGCATGTGGTGTAGACTTAATCAAGTTACTGTAGAGTCTTATAAACCACGAGTGATATGGTTAGGTATAGAGAATCTATGGGTTAGGCAATTACTATATACAAAGATAAGAATGGTAGAAACATGTAAACTGCTTTAGACTTGAGCACTTTGTACAGTGAAATCTTTCAGTTTTCAGGGCGCTCAGAATGGACTGAGCGTGTGAGGAAAAGCAAGAGGTTCAACTTCACAAAGATGGAGTACTGTACACACAAAAAGGAAGTTGGACAGTATTACAATATCTTATCGACACTACTATAGATTGGTGAATGTTGGCACATGTTCCGCAGTACGTTTGGGCCCGTGTTTCCAGCCATAACATGGCAAAAGGCGCAAAATTAACGTGTACAGTCAGTTTGTATACATGAATACATATATACACTCCACTCAGTTCCTAGCTCACGTACACCATGTCAACCAGTAACAATTTCGATAGCAAGCACTTCTGATAAGAAGTACGGATATGCTATAGGGTACCTTACTAAGTAAGTTGGATTGTATTACAAAATCTTATCAACACTACTATATAGTTCAATGAATGTTGGCACGTGCTTTGCTGTACGTGTGTACCCACGTTTTCATGCATAAGATGGCAAAAGCCACAAATGTGTCAGTCAGTTTGTATACATAAAGACAACTCTCACATTCATATATACTCTTATTCATACTTGTATATTCATATATACTCCATTATAGGTGGGACTTAATGGTAGGAAAGTTCACAACACATACACAATCGTAAAATCAAATTAAATAAATAAGGAAAAATATTCAATTCACAATTACACAATAGGATGTGTTGGAATAAGCAGGATTACCAGTCATTTTGATATGACAACGTTCAGATTCAGTCTTCCCCACATCCACTTCATCATAGGTGTTATCGTCCTCATTACATGGTTCTGTGGTCTCATCTGTTTTGGAGAATCCGAGCCTACACCTCACCACAATGCAGGCAATGACTGTGATCACGATAACAATCAGCAGCAACAGGACAAATACAGGGATGGATGTGGACATAGCTAGGAGATGTTCACCTGTAAAAATCACATGTATGTGCACACTTTTGCCTTTGATACACCTACGCAAAAGGATACAAATATATATATATATACTTACTAGACAGTGCATCCGTAGTAAGTCCAGGTTCAGACATCAAGTTTTTTCCTAAGAAAAAATCATTTCGTGTGTGTTTGTATTGCAAGTGTATGTGTATGTGCATGGATGTGTGTGTGTGTGTGTGTGTGTGTGTGTGTGTGTGTGTGTGTGTGTGTGTGTGTGTGTGTGTGTGTGTGTGTGTGTGTGTGTGTGTGTGTGTGTGTGTGTGTGTGTGTGTGTGTGTGTGTGTGTGTGTGTGTGTGTGTGTGTGTGTGTGTGTGTGTGTGTGTGTGTGTGTGTGTTAGTACATACATACTCCGGGGAGTTAGTACAGACTCACTCAGTCCCTAGGTCATGTATAATATGTCAAACAGTACTGATAGCAAATACTTTCCGTAAGAAGTACAGATATGGCGAGCCCTTCAAGGTACTTACTAAGCAAGTTGGATTGGAGTAGCACACAAGCTATATATGTACAAGTTTCTTTAGTGCATAGATATTCCCCTAAAGAGGATATGGGCATTGAGAGGCCTCCAAAGGGAAGTGGTAGGTGGGACTTACAATACATGTCCTTCCTGACCAAAAAAGTGAATAACATTAAATTACGTAGGAATGTATGGTTATCCCCTTAGTTCAGACTGAATTTGAACCCTCTTAGCAATTTTGGTATTAATATCAGGCTATTTCCATTAACATGAAGCCATTGGTCATGACATACACTTGATACAAACATAATAAATACATTGCAGTACATTTGAATTCAAAATTCTTATACTCTTTCCTCCCCTCGCTTCACTAATTCTGGCAATTTGTTTCTCTTCCTACAAAAATGGCCTATTATAAGCATTTGCAGCCCTCCAGCAGTAAAGAAAACCAGCCAGTAGCTGTTGAGTAAGCAATTCTATTTTGACGTGGAAGATGACGATTATCAAGAACTGAGTATGGTGTGGTGCCATAATTCTGGACGCTTTCTACTTTCAAACATCAAGTACGATAATCGGTTATTAATTTATTCAAAACTTTCGAATGCTTCTGCCATAGATTGAAGATCGGTTTGATAACAAACTTGATCCGAAAAAATGTTCGCAAAGAAAAATTCCTTCGCAGCAATTCAAAGTGTCTGAAATTAGGAAGCGTTCGGGGATCAGGGCACCTTACCATGAAAACAGAGCGGAACATATCAAGCCAATGAAGAAAGTTATACACCAGTAGGAGATTGACAATGACCTTTGAAAGTGTTGGTTAGCATGATATAAGGAGGAGGCTTGAGAAATACTGTACTGCAGTGCAAGTATGCATTTACCAGCATACTGGCCCCTTTGAAGTATGATGTCATCATGTGATAAAATATTATTAATAACATTATGGGGAGTAACTCACTAATGACGTCATTGTCACAAGGCCCACATAACACAATGAACAGATATGACATTATTGACACCTACAGATTATGGTTGCTTTGGTGCAAGTTTGCAGAAACATAGTCTGTGTGTTGAGAGTGATGTGTCTGGAGTCATAATAATAATTGATAATAATAATTGATAATATTAATTGATAATAATATAATTCATAATACCTATATTCTCAAATTGTACATACTCAAACACGAAGACCACCTAGCTGTGTCCTAAGTTACCATTATAGGACTGCCCACAATGTCAACTCAACTACAGTAAAACATCTCTGCATAAAGAACACCTATCTTTAGAGGCTACTTCTTCCTGGTCTATTTAGTGGTCTATATAGACAGGTTCCACTGTACATAATATGATTTTAACCCCAAACATGATAGATTGTAGTTCAAGTATGTACATACTGCACAATTGTGATCAGGAACAGTAAATCCACTGTCACAACAGTAGTACAACTGTACATAAGTACAATAAATACACATGTAGATACTTGTCGATCCATGTGTAAGTGACTACAGAAACAAAATCCAACATACGTCTCCCTTGCATCCATCACAGCACTGTCTTTAGCCTACAGGTACAACAGTGGAAACGGTGCTTTGTCTACAGACCTGTCTTCTTCTATAGAAAGCAGTAGAGAATGATGACATTGTGTTTATGACATGTTGTGTGTGGTATACATATCAAATAGAAAACCAACTTGTAGACTGAATGACACACAGTGAATATATGCTAATCTACCACAATTCGTTTTTTTATATTATAATATTGTTTTCATTTCAACTTCCGGTATGTAACGTTCGAACGACATATAGATATAATATATATATATATATATATATATATATATATATATAAAATATGTGTTCCTACGCGTAACAGCAACAATGAATTTATATTATAATTTACATTGCGCAAAATAAAGATGCCGATTTTGAACGCCGACAATTTCAATTTGAGCTAGAATACGTGCGCTGGAGCTTCGCGAAATGTAAAAACTTAGCGAAGGTTCTTCTGAACCTAAGAAATACGTCCAAGTAATTTGAGTGCGGGGGCGGCAGCCCCATGAGATTTTGAACTCAAATTACTTGTTTTAAATATGCTAAATTAATGAGGTGGATCATCAAGAGAGACATCACTAATTTTAGATTATATTGGTTTTGGGAATTTGTGGGGGATAAAAAGGTTCGGCGGACAAAGCAGTGGTGGATTAACAGGAATTCACCGTACAAGCAAAGTAGAATAATGCACACAATGATTCGGTCATTATTTTCACTGCAGAGAGGTTGCTCACTACTTACTAATTCAGAGGTTATAAAAGTATCAGCACTATAAAAAGATCCGTTTTAATACACTGGAACTTCTCTATTACAAACCTCTGAAATGTGGAAACCTCTATAATAAGGACACTATTCTGTGTCCCAGTGTAGTACTGTAGTGTATTAAATGACCTCTCAATTGAGGAAACCTCTGTAATAAGGACTAAAATTATGGTTCCAACATGTCCTTTATAGAGAGGTTCTACTGTACTCTCCAAATATCCTTCATAGGGAGATGATTC
>OZ026546.1:5962899-5966178 GCA_964020155.1 Chondrilla cf. caribensis | reverse complement strand
AATATCCAGTTGACACACTCCCTCCCCCATGAGCTATGCAAAAAGGTCCTTAGTGTTTCTTTAATTTTTGGGATCCTATACTCTCGCATATATATGTTTATCGAGTGTAACATATTTATATATAGGATGTCTGAAGGAAAATAATATGGGGGTTGCCTGCAGCTTCAATTTGAGTAGAGCTATAATAATTATGTATATCAATTCATGATATTATATGAAGTTAATTTTGTTTTTATATAACATAGGCTTTATATCACATATGTACCAGTAGTGTTCAATTTATAACTGAAGACTCATTCAACATTTTAATGGCCTGTAATATTTATACCCCAATTATGAAATTAAGCTCTACAAAAACAAATCATTATTAAAATTAATACACTCATGTATAATATTATACTATTATTACTATTGATATACGTATTATTATATATAATATTATTATACTGTACATATTTATATATGTACGTACCTACTATATCTCAACATGGAAGTTTATTCTTAGTAACTCTAGATCTTACTGAATGAATGTTGTTAGTTAGAAACTTAGCTCCTGAGCAGTATTGCATAGTACAGCAGAAGGTTGAAAATATCTACTACACTACTACACTACTACACTTCTACACTACTACATTACTACATGAATTATGCATTACGTTCAGATGCAGTGCGTGTGTATGCTTGGACTAGTCTATTGAAATTGTAGCAAGAAAACTGCTTAGACTTTCATTCGTTCGTCCTTGTCCATCCACTTCTTTTCTTCAGAACCTTCTTCATACATGTTATCGTTATCTATATTGAGTGTGTGTGTGCGTGTGTTTGTGTGTGTGTGTGTGTGTGTGTGTTTGTGTGTGTGTGTGTGTTTGTGTTTGTGTTTGTGTGTGTGTGTGTGTGTGTGTGTGTGCGTGTGTGTGTGTGTGCATATGTATGTACATTCGGAGAATCAAGAAAAACAAGTACATAAGAACCCTTAAGCAGTTACTACATACAGACTGCGAATCAAATGAACATGTCCTTCTTGGTACACAATCCATTGTTACAGTACAACACAAAGAATGAAGATGCATCCAACAAAGATGAAAAGTTTTCCTTCTCTCTGGATCTCATCTAAAATCTAGAACCTGTTACATTATGATCCTCAAACTTAGCCCGACAAGCACAAAGTGTATACTGACCAACATTTGCAGAGTTGATGGAAGCATTGTCATTTTCTCCCTGTGCACCAGCTTCATTATCTACACAGTTGAAATACATAGCAAAAAACACAATCAGAAACAAAATATGTATTTGTAACACCATCCCTCCACAGCATCTCAGTAAATATCATATTGTTCCAAAAGTCCTAACATACACAATACATTGTTACAACATTCAATAATTATGTACATAATCCGTACATCGTTACAACAGCCCCTGACTATGTACATGTAGTGTATATAGTTTTATTCTTCAACCTTGCAAAATTTTTCAGGGTCCAGCTAAGCCAGACCACTAACTCACCTTTTGGTGTTTCTTGTATCCCAGACAACTTCACTGTTCCAGACTCCTATGTATGATACAGGAGAGAGAGGTAATGCATTGTACAAACTAACAAGCAACAACTTGGAAATGAACCCTCCAGGTCCATAGCCCGATAGGGGATAAACAAATGACAATTTCAGCCCAGAAGGCCCATTCGCGATATCTTCCACTCTGACACAATAGTGAAATCTCTTCAACCCGCTGGAATTTGTTTTTGAAACACAGAGTGGATTGATGAGATTTCTGCAATTATGTGGATGTTCATTAATGATTGACCTTTCAGTGATAGTAGGGAAATTGTGGTGTATTAAAAGGATTGCTGGATAAAAAATGGCAATTTAATGAGAACTGCTCCATATAGAGAGAAACAAAGGATTGCTCACTTCAGGAGAATACAGAACAACACCACCGTCATCATTCCCAACTGTTTTCTTGCAGCAAATGATCTTCTTCCTCACTTTAGTGTCGACCGCGATATAAGTCACACACACAGTGATCCCCTAATATCAACACAATTGTATAGAGACGGAAACTAATAAAAGTGAACGTTTTGAAAATAAGATCTCAATTTTCAGAGAAAGTGAGAGAAAAGAAAGAGTGGGTGAGGGAGAGAGATCTCACACACACACTTCCACACATCCACATGCATGTACACGCACGCACGCACGCACACACACACACACACACACACACGTACACACACACACACACACACACACACAAACACACCACATACACACACACAAACACAAACACACACACACACACACACACACACACACACACACACACACACACACACACACTTGAGAGAGATTGAAAACTGGTACACTAACCTGTATCATTACAAAGATGAAGAATATCCATCCCAACGAAGGAGTTGTTTCCAGAAGATTTGGAGCCAGTGACCCAATCACCCAAGTTAAAGTTGTAACTGTGGCAACAATAATGTGCCCTTTGAGAAAATTCCTGTTCAGGTAAACATAGGAGATAAAGACAAAGGTGACATATAACCCTGGGAACTAAAGACTGTCCCAAATAATATAAACCCCAGTGACTAACTCCAGGGTCACATTGTCTCTTCCCTCTCTCGCACACTCAACCACACCTTCCATCTTGTACAGTCTGTTTGGCACCAGATGTGGCCACTCTCTTGTTGTTGTCATCGTGTGCATAGCTGTACAATCGTTTCAATGTCACACAAAGAAGGCAAATGATAGTCTGTAGAGGATAGGTAGACAATACATTCACATAGATACAATATGCATACATGTTAATACATAAATTAGATAGGAAACTACAATGTGTATGAATCTGTGTTCATTCCACACCTACTGTACATATACATATGTATGTACAATTCACTTGTCAGATTCACACAATAATTAATTACACTTTGTATTGTGGATTTATCCACTAGATAAACATAGCATGGAACGCAGCACAGTTGCATACTTGATATGGTAGCTAGCACTCACCACAAGGCACACTCCAACAGGGACCAGAAAAGCAGAGATCAACCCTTCCTGGAAAGGAAGCCAGCACCTGAGGAATTGTTACGGATGAAGTAAACCAAACCTCACAATACGTATGTACATAGTAATATATTTAAGCAGGAGTTGTTGATATTGTGCGTGTATGCCTGCATGTAGGTTAAATTTCAAGCATGTGTGTGTCTGTGTTTGTGTGTGTGTGTGTGTGTGTGTGTGTGTGTGTGTGTGTGTGTGTGTGTGTGTGTGTACAAATAGCGATGTTTAA
>OZ026546.1:5952899-5957899 GCA_964020155.1 Chondrilla cf. caribensis | reverse complement strand
AGTCTCCCAACTTGGCAGGAGAGGATGATCGAAGAAGAATGAGTTTGATTGACTGTGGTGTTGCTGGAAGGATGAAAAGAGGTACGTAAATGATAAGCGATTATGTTACACCTTTCAGTAATGCATACAAATGACACACACATGTACACACACACACACACTTAGGCACACACTTAAGCACACACACGCACGCATGCATGAACTCACGCACGCACACACGCACACACACACACACACACACACACACACACTTAAGCACACACTTAAGCACACACTTAAGCACGCATGCACTCACGCACGCACGCACGCACGCACACACAAATACTACAGTACTCACCTTGTAAATGAGGTTATATTAACAGCTGAGGTACTGGTCACCATATCAGAGATAATCATCTGTGTCACTACAACTAAGAGTGAGTATAATTATAGGTCTTTGTTAAAGGAGTGTACATATCTGCATACAAACAAAGTATGTACGCATGTATATACAATAAGGAAAACACAATAGGGAGATAGTGGGCTTGAGAATCATTCCGTACAGCATGAGCTTCAGAATACTAACGACAGGATCAAAAGGAAGGATATATGTAGTATACACTCAGCACTCTTCCACACTACACATAGCACAGGATCAAATTTTGCCTGCATTATAAGGTGCACATGTACATTGTACCATGATATCACACTACCAACCTTCAATGGAAGCCTCATTCAGTTGTGTGCTACTTTCCACAATCAGCTCCCTAGGTATCCGAACTACAGGCTGATTGGCGGCCATATTGTTAGACCCCCTGCCCCTGAACACTAGTGTATCGTGTTGGTAGGTGAGGGGGTCCACCCTGTACTTGTCAAAAACTTGAAAAGGGATAAAGAGAGAGAGAGAAAATAGACAGAAACTAGAACAATGTCACATTGCATGAATGCAATACTGAAATCAAGTGCATATGAACTTACACTTAGAACAGTTAAGTACAGATATACAGTACAGTATATGTACGTATGTAGTATTTTTATTTAAATTTGGATAAAAAAAACGAGGAAACCAAAAGAGAAATTTTGCACAGAAGGCTTCGTGAATTACAGGACTGTTTCATTGGTCAAAACATTTTAGCCACCACAATTTCCCGATACCAATATAATTTTACATTTATATCTTGTTAAAGTTATTCCACCATTTATTTTTGTGAAAATTAATTGTGGCGGATTAACGAAAATTCACTGTAATCAGGCAGACAATATGCATGCATTGTACATACGTACCTATGTTGCTCAGGTGGTCCATTTTGGTCACACTCTCTATACCAACACTCAGTGCGTCAGTGTTTGGCTCATGTTCATCAAACGAAAACGCCGCCTTTTCCAAAATGCTCAAAAGCATTCCAACTGTGTGCACACCACTACCACTAACCTGGAGGAAAATGACCAACACGTACATACACCATTGTATTCAATAACATGAGATATTAGAACAAGGCAGTGTATTACGTCTAACTAAGAGTATATTTGGAGAAATAACACTCATGAAGTGTACAGTTAGACATCTTTATATCAGCACCTTTGGTTCCTCACTATACTTGCCATTAGTTGGCCGTTCTAACCAATAAAACTGTATGTAATGTGTATGTAAATTCATCTGTACCCACAAAGCACGCTGCTTTGAGAGAATGAAATTAAGAATAGTGTTGTTGCAAAGAGGTCTGATAGTACATACACAAACAGAACATATATACACACATGTAGGCGTGGTGAGGTCACCTTGTCTTGTTGTTTCCAAGAAGAAGTGAACTGATCCTTCACAAGTGAGTCAATTGTGTTCAGTGTGGCCTGGAAGAGATCGGTTGATTATGATGATCGAGGGAAGATTGGAGAATTATGTAATAAAGATCTGCTACAGTGATTATACACATGTATATATGCATGTATGTATTTGTAAAAATCAGCTACCATACACACATATTCATCTGCATACAAATAGCTGCTATCGTGCTATCATACCATAGGATATATAAAGAAAGATAATGTCTGTACTTTGTACATGCATGGATATGTGAAGTAAAATGAAGAAAAATTTGTATGTACTAGTACATGCATAGGTAAACTAAAGAATAGCAATTGTAGTGCCATACGTTAGCCATATGGTGCATGGCCTGTACATGTTCAGAGCACACATACAGTATATATACAAAGAATTGCTACAGTGACAATACCAGTGCACAGTATACAGGGAATACTCCTCGGTCTACCACAACTTGTTTTCCAAACAAAATATGGCGAGTTAATGAGTTTGGCGGATCAACTGGATATTCTTCACTAATTGTACTTATATTGGTACTGGGAAATAGTGGCAGATAAAGCGGTGGTAAATTAGCGAGTATTCACTGTACTGTATGTTGAGAAGCTGGTACAGTTGGATCACACACTTCAGTCCTGTACTCACGTTGACTGCTTCTTTCTTCCACGTGTCATTTTGGGTAACATCAAAGAGTCTGTATGAAATAGATGTACACACATAAGTATGAACAGAAGAGTATGAGAGATATATATGCATGCACAGATGGTATATGGATGGTATATGAATAGTATACATGTAGTATAGTGGGACCTCTCCATTACAAATCTTTGAATAATAGAAACCTCTATAATAAGGACACCATTCTGTGTCCCAGTGTAGTACTGTAGTGCATTAGGTGATCTCTGAATTGAGGAAACCTCTGTAATAAGGACTAAATATAAGGTCCTGAAGTGTCCGTAATAGAGAGGTACCACTGTATACATATCATACGTATATGTATCACATACAATACTAAAGGTAGTTTACAGAGTATACAGATAACATACAGTTAATATACAGAAAAAAACTGATGAGTATCAGAGGTGCTTCAATATAAGATGTATGCTAGTATGTACGTACATACAAATGAGAATCTCCTCAATAAATTATATATACATATATAACATATACGGTACGGTTCAAAAAAAACTAAATGTTACCAGATAAAAGTTACCTGTTAATCCGATAACAGTTAATGCTTATCGGTTAAAAGTTAACTCATTTCTAGTAACCGTTAACTGATAACCGTTAACGGATAACCGTCAATGGTACGTTATAAATTCTTAATCGTTGAAAAACAAGGTCTTAAAGTATTGAAGGCGAGTATTTGAGTAACGATTCAAAAGCACAAAAGACATGGGAACATCTCTCCGTATTCCTGGATCTAGTAGACCGACTCTTTGACGGATCGTTCGTGAGTTATGCAATTCGCAGCTGTTATTTGGTAATATACGCTTACGTATTGATTACGTATGTAATGAAAAAACTACCGGTAACGGTTAACGGATAACAGTTAACCGTTAACTGTTAACTGAAAAAGGCAAAGGAGATTACTGTTTGGTTTTTTGAACCGTACTGTATGAACATACAGCATGTCTATTTATGACATATAACTATATGCATAATAAGTAGGTCGTGCACTCACTCCATCATCACACTAAGATGGTCTACAATCCTGTGGACATCTCGAGGGTACAGCACCTCATTCTGGCCTGTCAGCACACGTGTAATCGTATTCATTGACTCTCTCAGTTTTGCCACCTGGTCCTCCTGTAAGTCAACCTTCAAACCAACATCGAGGAGAGGATTGGTTCTGAGGATAGCATCCCCAACGGCCGTAACCTGTACAAGGTTCTCGCAGTCAGTACACACATAGCTGTTGGTGTGGTATGTATGTATGGGATGCAATATGCTCACTCTCCGTCATACCAGTATATGCGTGTGCAAAAATACTCACTCACTGTCATCTGTGTATGCATGTGCAAAACATTCACTCGCTGTCATCTGTGTATGCATGTACAAAATGCTCACTCACTGTCATCTGTGTATGCATGTGCAAAAAGCTCACTCACTGTCATCTGTGTATGCATGTGCAAAATGCTCACTCGCTGTCATCTGTGTATGCATGTGCAAAATGCTCACTCGCTGTCATCTGTGTATGCATGTGCAAAACATTCACTCGCTGTCATCTGTGTATGCATGTGCAAAATGTTCACTCACTGTCATCTGTGTATGCATGTACAAAATGTTCACTCACTGTCATCTGTGTATGCATGTGCAAAATGCTCACTCACTGTCATCTGTGTATGCGTGTGCAAAATGTTCACTCACTGTCATCTGTGTATGCATGTGCAAATGTTCACTCACTGTCATCTGCGTCTTCCACAAATCCCTTCTCTCACAAGTGGACAAATCTGGCTCTTCCCATGCACCACTTCCATTACAAAGTCGCCGAGCAACTCCAATATCTACAAGTACATGCATATTATGCATATAACATAACACTATACATATACGAACATGGTATACGTATGTACATAGAGCATGTAATAGTATTCACATATATACATACATACATATGTAATACAGCAGAGCATATGGTCTAATGTAGTCATACACAATCCTTCTCCATTTTTCTTCAACATTGGTGGATAATGTATGTTACTCTATTCATGGAGGAGCCATATTGATTGAATTGATTGAATGTGAGGTGGTCTATGTGGTAAGACAGACACTCACCGGGGATGCCATTTATTCTCCTCCTGCACCGCTGGACATCAAAGGAACAAGGAACTTCAGATAACCATCGTATTCCATAAGAATGGGATGGAGGACATTGACTGCCTGGGTTCGTGTCAACTTGTCCAAAGAAAGTGAAAAAAGAACCATTAGTTTGAAAGGCATACATTGCGAATAGAAACTTACTGTTGATATTTGCATACAATAGCCCATAAATAAGTATGTACGTATACACACACACCAACACACAAACACATGCATAAATATGTATACCCATATACGCACACTTGTATACATACATAATATGCAAATATCCATGTACATAAACAACTATACGTACATGTGAATATGTACACACACACACACGCGCGTGCGTGCACACACGCACGTACACACACACACACGCGTGCGTGCACACACGCATGTA
>OZ026546.1:5837899-5950399 GCA_964020155.1 Chondrilla cf. caribensis | reverse complement strand
ACATCTCCCCACCTGCCCCTAGTGGTGCACTGTCTGGTTATTGTAGATTGATCAGTGAAAGCAGAGTGGAGGCTGGAACAGAGGTGGGTTGCCTGGAGACCGTGAGAAGTTCTTGGCCACTTGAAACCATGAAGGCTTTCTTCTGAGCAACAGAACTCACAATCATCCTACATATATGTGGTTGATATATGTAAGGGGAAGAGAGAGGGAGAGAGGGAGAGAGGGGAGGGAGAGGGATAGGGAGGGAGAGAGAGAGGGAGAGGGAGGGAGAGGGATAGGGAGGGAGAGAGAGAGGGAGGTAGAGGGATAGAGAGGGACAGAGAGAGGGAGAGGGAGGGAGAGGGATGAGGAGGGAGAGAGAGAGGGAGGGAGGGAGAGGGAAAGAGAGAGGGAGATCATGCTACATATAGTGAGTAGATATATACAGAGTAGTCCTATCACTGAAATATTTGCATGACAACAATGACTGTGATCGAAGCATGGTCACAAATTCTGCCACAATTTTACCCAGACGGCACTCACCCTGTGATTTGGTATACCATCCCCATCTGTGTCCAGGGAACACTGACCAGTGGAGAGCTTGGTATAGAGAGTTGAACACTAAATGATGGAAGAGAGAGTACAAGAACAACATTAATGAACATTCGTGTACAGGGCAATGGGCTGAGTGGAGACAACACGAATGGTAATGATAGTCCTTCAGGTCTGTTACAACTACTAGTTGAATTGCCTGCTCTATGTTACTCTATGCATTAAAATGTTGATCTAAATGCAACTTCCACACTAGGAAGTTCATACTACACACATGTTGAAGTACATATACACACTAGGAGGACAATTGCCACAAGTACAACAAGAAGACACTACAGACAAGGTTCCTTGTGGTGAGACAGAACAGGTTCTGCTACATGCTATCAATAAATGATTACTGGCACAACACACACCACGACAGTGCCACACTGCTAGTTTGTATGCTACTACATTGCCATGGTAACATGATATGACAACTTAATGGACGTCAATTGAGGGCTATTTAACTTTACGTGTTAAGTCACCTTGGGAACATAAAATTGCCATGACAACTCAACATACGTCATCCTCATCCCCAATTACAGTTATATAAGGAGATGGGTGAATTAGCAGAATCAGCTATAACTAGAGGTGTACTGACTGAGAGAGAAAGTTCAGAGAAGAACAAGAGAAAGAACAATGTTTTCTAAGGTCACTATTTTCCTTGGGATAATATCAGTGGCAGCATTTCAAGAATGTAAGTAACTTAATGTGTACCAGGACTGTGTGCAAAGTGGATGATGTACGTACATTTGGTGTGTGGTTGATTCACAATAAACACTACACACACATGCATGAACAGTATATTCTAATATACACAATGTAGAATATGAAATGGATTACACTGTACTACACATGTGGCATAGGCCTGGTGTATATCAATGTGCATACTCCTGTACTCTGTCCACAGTGACAGAGACAGATAGTGTCACTGTTCACGCTAAAAATGACTCAAATGCTAACATTACAACCCCCATCATTTGTACAGGTAATGCTAAAGGTCATGACCCTGACATGTGTCAACAACCTTGTGGATGTGAACAGGTTTATGAACAAGTGTGTTCCTACTCTGGAGTCTACACCATGGACTGTGGGTGTGGACCCTTCACTGCTTATTGTGACATGACAGGAAACTGGACCGTCTTCCAGAGAAGATTCAATGGGGCAGTTGGATTCCATCGAAATTGGACTGAATACGTCAATGGATTTGGAAAGCCCAATGGAGAATACTGGATGGGACTGGACAATGTCTACTGCATGACAAACACTTATCCTGGAACCAAACTGAGAGTGGAGTTAGGAGACTGGGAAGGGAACTCTTACTATGCCGAATACTCCCAGTTCGTAGTTGGAGACAGTAGTACTAACTATAGAATGAACGTGTCGGGATACAGCGGGAATGCCGGGGATAAGCTCTCCTACCACAGTGGACAGATGTTCACTACCTACGACCAAGATCATGACAGATGGAGTAGGAATTGTGCAGTCGAATACAAAGGGGGTTGGTGGTTCAAGAACTGCCACCAATCTAATCTCAACGGTGACTACTTGACTGGAGGAGTTAAGGATCCAAAAGGGGTTACATGGGTTAACGCCAAACCTGGTGGAGGGTGGTACTCCTTCAAGACGGCTGAAATGAAGATGAAGTTCAACTAGAAGAGCACGTGTTTGGAAATATGTGCTAATCACACTGAGTGTATTTCCACATGTGCTGCATGCACACGCTTGCATCTACACGTACAATACATACACATTTGCACATTATACTTTGATACTCATAACACATTATATACCTCTACATGTGTGCAGTGTGTGAAAGTAATAACATCATTCATTAATTCCACATTAATCACCAATTATCACTCTCAAGAACAATATTATACAATCAAATAATACAATTGAATTTACTAAATAACATTTTGTAATCATAACAGCAATCAATAAGAGATCATATGTGACCCTCTATATGAAAAGGGTCAGTTTTGCACATCTGACAGGAATTACATCTTTGGTATCACATGAAAGCTTTGAGATAGTTTCATTGAATAGTACAAGCAGTGGCTTAATTCATATTCTCATTCTTAAGTCACAGTATTTAAAATAGAGCACATATATAGGCACATCACATCCTGCATGATACTCAGTGACATGTAATATATCCCAATATGTACGTATGTAGAGGGCGAGAGTGATAATAATATTCATTCCTTTGAGATAATTTAAACTATTACACAGAATGGCTGTTGACTGTGTAACTTTCCTATGCATATTCTGTAAATAGAACAAAAAATGGCTTCCAATGTGACCATCACACGTACCATGCAACATGACAGTTTGGGACACATACTAGCTGTAGTATGAACAATTGTTACTGCATTTACACAATGGGGGAACCCATATAACCATACAAGGAGGACCTTCACACATACAGACACAGATCCTTGAGGTGAGTTGTTGTTCTACAACACACAACCACTAACTAACCACTGGAATAACATGAATCCTGACGTATTCCACTCTCAGTTTATACTGTTATGTCACCATGACATGTGAAATTACCATAGTAACTCAACATAGGTCATTCTCAGTCTCAACTACGACTATATAAGGAGATGGGTGAATTAGCAGAAACAGCTGTCACTAGAAGAATATACTAACAGGAAGAGAGGAAGTTCAGAGAAGAACAAGAGAAAGAACAATGTGCTCTAGCGTCACTATTTTCCTTGGGATAATATCAGTGGCAGCATTTCAAGAATGTAAGTAACCTGGTACAATGGTGTACCAGGACTGTGTGTACAATGGGTAAAGGACATGTGGTGTGTGGTTGATTCACAACAAACACTACACATACACAGGCATCAACAGTATATTCTAACGTGCATATTGTAGAATAAGAAATGAATTATATTGTACTGCATAAGTGGTCTAGGCCAAGAATGTAAGTAATTTGATACATGGACTGTGTAAACAGTGGACAACAGACATGTGGCATGCATGTGGTATGCATGTGGTTGAGTCACAACAAACACTACACACACAGAAATGAACAGTATATTCTGTAGAATATGAAATGAAACATATGTACTGCATTTGTTCACTTGGCCTAGGCCTGGTGTATATCTACATACATACACCTGTGCTCTGTACACAGTGGTAGGGACAGTTTGTGTCACTGTTCATGCAAAGGGGCTCAGATGGGAGCATTACAACCCCCATCATTTGTACAGGTAGTGCTAAAGGTCACGATCATGACACATGTCAACAAACATCACCACCTTGTGGATGTGAACAGATTTATGAACACATATGCTCCAACTCTGGAGTCTACACCATGGACTGTGGGTGTGGATCCTTCACTACTTATTGTGACATGAGAGGAAACTGGACCGTCTTCCAGAGAAGATTCTATGGAGCAGTTGGATTCTATCGAAATTGGAATAATTATGTCAATGGATTTGGAAAGCCCAATGGAGAATACTGGATGGGACTGGACAACATCCACTGCATGACAAACAGTATTCCTGGAACCAAGCTCAGGGTGGAGTTAGGAGACTGGGAAGGGAACTCTTACTATGCTGAATACTCCCAGTTTGTAGTTGGAGACAGTAGTACTAACTATAGAATGGACGTGTCGGGATACAGCGCGAATGCCGGGGATCAGCTCACCTACCACAGTGGACAGATGTTCTCTACCTACGACCAAGATCATGACAGAGGTGATGGTAACTGTGCCATTCCATACAGAGGTGGTTGGTGGTACAGGAGCTGCTTTAATGTCAATATTAATGGCGAATATTTGGCTGGAGGAGTGAATGATCCAAAAGGACTCTCATGGTACAATGCCATACCTGGTGAAGGGTACTACTCATTCAAGTCTGTTGAAATGAAGCTGAAATTTAACTAGATGAGCACATCATTTGGAGAATTGTGCTAACAACTCTGTAGTCCTGTGTGCACTACATGTACATACATACTTGCATCTACACATACAGTACATACACATATGTACATTACACTTTGATTCTTAGTGACACTATAATGATATTGTGCATACGTACATCAATGTATGTGGATCTGATTACATTATTGTTAATCATTGATTAGGCAGTTTCAATGATCTATTACAAATGACTGAATAATGTATAATAGTGTTCTTTCACTATATTAGTTATACAGAGCATAAAATACCTTCCAGTATGGCCACGTACCATGGAATTGCTACGCAGGAATATAATAGTGTTGGACAAGTGCCAGCTGCTACAAACAATAATTATTGCATACATGCAAGACAACCCACATATATTATCTATATACGTATATGCACCACACAAGGAAGATCTTTACAATACAGAAGCAATTAAATCCTTGTGATGAATTGTTGTTCTACAACACACAACCACTAACCAACCACTGGAATAACATGAACCCTGGCATATTCCACTTTCAGTTTATGCTGTTATGTCACCATGGCAATTCTACGTTATTCTCATTCTCAACTACGACTATATAGTACTAACCATAGAATGAATGTGTCGGGATACAGTGGGAATGTTGGAGACCAAATGACCTACCACAGTGGAGCAATGTTCAGTACCTTTGATGAAGATCATGATGAGCATGGTGGTAACTGTGCAAGTAGCCACAAAGGAGCTTGGTGGTACAAAAGCTGCCATACAGCTAATCTTAACGGTGAGTACCTGGCTGCAGGAAGCAATAAACCAAACAGAATCTCATGGAACAACGCCAAACCCGGAGGAGTGCGATACTACACGTTCAAAGTAGTTGAAACGAAGCTGAAGTTTAACGTCTAGCTGCGAATCTGGAGAATTGTGCTAACCACTTTGTGTGTGTATTCCTGCATGTGTGTACGTGTGCATACTTGCATCGACACATAGAGCACATACACATAATATACAAATCACATTTTATACTCATATTATTATATATCCCAACATGTATGCAATGTGTGAAAGTAATAACATTATTCATTGCTTTAGACAACTTCAATTATCAATTTCGGCAAATTTCATAATGCCTTTGAAGCAGATAATTACATTGCGATCACAAGAACAATCAACAAATAGTCGAGAAAACACCAGCACATAAGGGTATATTCTGCATGAATTGCAATTATTACATCTACGTTCACACAATATTGTACAGATCATTGTGAGGTGGAGGATGATGTGATATGCAAAATCACTGGATAATGGTCAAAACAGTATTAACACAAGAACATTAATACAACAAGTGATTGCTAACAGCTCACCAGAGTGCATACTGTATTACTACTATATTATCATTATTACTGTGCCCAAAGAACTCATTCACATATCACAAGGTTTGGGTGGTTCCTGTTCACTGATTGTAAGTTCCGATTTTGCAATTGTTACGTCTTTCAATGACAGTGAAGACACCTGAATGGTGTCTATGTCGTGAGTGATCTGTTCCCCACAGAAGGTGAAAGCAATACCAATTAACATGACATTACAACTTCGAGACTGACATAGGTTGCCTGACTGGTATAGGATACTGACTCTACAGTGCTTAGCAGGTGTCGTCATGTGTTATATGCCATGACTTCCCATTTGAGCAAAACAAGACAATGACATACGTATGTACGTGCATGTAGAATAGAGTGGGGCAGGGTCACTGTGCTATACATTAGTTGTTGTTTTAGAAGACAAGAACAACAACGAGATAAAGACTGCAATATCAACAATCCTAATGCTCCACATTTTCAGTTACATTGCCATGACAACAGATACATACGTCATTCTCATCCTGAACAAAGACTATATAAGGAGATTTTAAGTCAAGTTACCATGGTATTGCTAAATCACCATGACAACTCAACACACGTCATCCTCATCCTCAACTACGACTATATAAGAAGATGGGTGAATGAGCAGAATCAGCTATCACTAGAGGTATACTGACAGGAAGAGAGGAAGTTCAGAGAAGAACAAGAGAAAGAACAATGTTCTCTAAGGTCACTATTTTCCTTGGGATAATGCCAGTGGCAGTATTTCAAGAATGTAAGTACAATAGTGTGCCAGGACTGTGTGTACAGTGGGTGAAGGACATGTGATGTGCCTCTTTTATAACAAGCAATACACATACACATGTACATCCTGTATATTAGGGATATATGTACGCATACTCCAACATTTTGAAGAACTAAATATACTGTACATTTGGCCTGATGTATACCTATGCACATGCACATGCCATTCACAGCAACCTTATGACAATTGGTTCTGGAGACAAACAAGTGCTGTACAATGTCTTATAGACTGCACCATAAACAAAAGTGATTCACTATTTCCTGAAGATTGATCTCCCTTCTTACTGACATATTGGCATTGAACACCAAGTCCTACTACCAGTAGCTGATGGCAATCTTTTAACATTCACTATACACCTTGTAGGCTATGCTAAAGGTCATGATACCTGCCCAACCCTCCCCTGTGGATGTGAACAAGTACACCAGGAAGTATGCTCACGTTCTGGGAATTACACCATGGACTGTGGGTGTGGACCCTTCACTGCTTATTGTGACATGAGAGGAAACTGGACTGTCTTCCAGAGAAGATTCAATGGAGCAGTTGAATTCTATCGAAATTGGAACAGTTATGTCAATGGATTTGGAAGCCCCCGAGGAGAATACTGGATGGGACTGGACAACATCCACTGCATGACAAGCAGCTATCCTGGAACCAAACTGAGAGTGGAGTTAGGAGACTGGGAAGGTAACTCTTACTATGCCGAATACTCCCGGTTTGTAGTTGGAGACAGTAGTACTAACTATAGAATGGATGTGTCGGGATACAGTGGGAATGCTGGGGATCAGCTCACCTACCACAGTGGACAGATGTTCACTACCTACGACCAAGATCATGACAGCAGCCGTGGGAGCAATTGTGCAGCCTCATACAAAGGGGGTTGGTGGTTCAAGAACTGCCACAATGTTAATCTCAATGGTGAATACTTGACTGGAGGAGTTAAAAATGCAAGAGGGGTTACATGGGTTAACGCCAAACCTGGTGGAGGGTACTACTCCTTCAAGGTGGTTGAAATGAAGATGAAGTTCAACTAAAAAACTTATGATTTGGAAATTTGCGTAATCGCTCAGTGAATGTATTCCTATATATATGTACTGCAGGTACACACTTTCATCTACACATACAATACATACACACATGCACATTATACTTTGATACTCATAACACATTATATACCTCCACATGTATGCAGTGTGTGAAAGTAATAATCATTCTTCAATTATGTGAAAATAATGTGTGAAATAATATCATTTATTCATCCCACATTAATCATTCAAGAAATATAATTATTATGCAATCAAATAATCTTACTATAATTTACGGGGTCTCTGTTTGTTTGTTTGTTTGTTTGTGAACTCCTCCTTCAGTTCGCATGCAATCGACGTCAAACTCCCCAATCCTTCTCAGCAGCACCCATGACAACTCAACACACGTCATCCTCATCCTCAACTACGACTATATAAGAAGATGGGTGAATGAGCAGAATCAGCTATCACTAGAGGTATACTGACAGGAAGAGAGGAAGTTCAGAGAAGAACAAGAGAAAGAACAATGTTCTCTAAGGTCACTATTTTCCTTGGGATAATATCAGTGGCAGTATTTCAAGAATGTAAGTAACTTGGTACAATAGTGTACCAGGACTGTGTGTACAGTAGGTAAAGGACATGTGATGTGCCTCATTTATAACAAGCAATACACATACACATGTATATCCTGTATATTAGGGATATATGTACACATACTCCAACATTTTGAAGAACTAAATATACTGTACATTTGGCCTGATGTATACCTATGTACATGCACATGCCATTCACAGCAACCTCAATTGGTTTAGGAGACAATCAAGTGCTGTACAATGTCAGATAGACTGCACTATAAACAAAAGTGATTCACTCTTTCCTGAAGATTGATCTCCCTTCTTACTGACATATTGGCATTGAACACCAAGTCCTACTACCAGTAGCTGATGGCAATCTTTTAACATTCACTATACACCTTGTAGGCTATGCTAAAGGTCATAACACCTGCCCAACCCTTCCCTGTGGATGTGAACAAGTACACCAGGAAGTATGCTCACTTTCTGGAGTCTACACCATGGACTGTGGGTGTGGACCCTTCACTGCTTATTGTGACATGAGAGGAAACTGGACTGTCTTCCAGAGAAGATTCAATGGAGCAGTTGGATTCTATCGAAATTGGACTGAATATGTCAATGGATTCGGAGTTGCTAGAGGTGAATACTGGATGGGACTTGACAACATCCACTGCATGACGAGCACATTTCCTGGAACCAAACTGAGGGTGGAGTTAGGAGACTGGGAAGGTAACTCTTACTATGCTGAATACTCCCAGTTCGTAGTTGGAGACAGTAGTACTAACTATAGAATGAACGTGTCGAAATACAGCGGGAATGCCGGGGATAAGCTCTCCTACCACAGTGGACAGATGTTCACTACCTATGACCAAGATCATGACATTGATAGAAGGCAAAATTGTGCAACAAGATATGGAGGGGCTTACTGGTACAAAAGCTGCTATTATTCCAACCTTAATGGTAGGTACTTGGCTGGGGGCGTTAGTGATGACACAGGAATTACATGGAACAGTGGTAAACCTAAAGGAGGCAGTACATCCTTCTCATTCAAGTTCGCTGAAATGAAAGTGAAGTTGAACTAAAAAAGCACATCATTTGGAGAGTTGTGTTAATCATCCCGGGTGTATTACTGCGTGTTCTTCTTATACGTATATGCATCCAAATAAACAGTACATACAAAATTGCATAGCATACTTCGATACTTCGATATGTATACATTGTGTGAAATTAATATTCTTTTTTTTCAGATTTCAATTATTACTTTCAGTAATAATAATCAACTATTCGATGCAATTGAAAATACTAAATTACATTTGTAAGCATAACAGTGATCAAGGAGAAACCACAAAGCACATAAGTAGTTGCATATCTTATAATTATTACATCTACATTCACACAAAACACTGTGTTCATGTGCGGATCATTGTGAGCAGGTGTGATATAGTACTAACTATAGAATGAATGTGTCGGGATACAGCGGGAATGCCGGGGATAAGCTCTACTACCACAATGGACAGATGTTCACTACCTACGACCAAGATCATGACAGTTGGGGTAGGAATTGTGCAGTCACAGGCAGAGGGGGTTGGTGGTTCAAGAACTGCCTCAATGTTAATCTCAATGGTGAGTACTTGACTGGAGGAGTTAAGGATGTAAAGGGGGTTACATGGGTTCACGCCAAACCCGGTGGAGGGTGGTACTCCTTCAAGATGGCTGAAATGAAGATGAAGTTTAACTAGAAGAGCACATGATTAGGAAATATGTGCTAATTACTCTGTGTGTGCATTTCCACATGTACTGCATGTATACACTTGCATCTACACGTACAACATATACACATATACACATTATACTTTGATACTCATAACAAAATAGATACCTCCACTTGTGTGAAGTGTGTGAATGTAATAACATCATTCATAAATTCCACATTAATCACCAATTATCACCCTCAAGAACAATATTATACAATCAAATAATACAATTGAATTTACTAAATAACATTTTGTAATCATAATAGCAATCAATGAGAGATCATATGTGACCCTCTATATGAAAAGGTCAGTTTTGCACATCTGACGGGAATTACATCTTTGGTATCACGTGAAAGCTTTGAGATAGTTTCATTGAATAGTACAAGCAGTGGCTTAATTCATATTCCCATTCTTAAGTCACAGAATTTAAAATAGAGCACATATACACATATATAGGCACATCACATCCTGCATGATACTCAGTGACATGTGATATATCCCAATATGTATGCAGAGGGTGAGAGTGATAATAATAGCCATTCCTTTGAGATAATTTTAAACTATTACACAGAATGGCTGTTGACTGTGTAACTTTCCTATGCATATTCCGTAAATAGAACAAAAAATGGCTTCCAATGTGACCATCACACGTACCATGCAACATGACAGTTTGGGACTAATACTAGCTGTAGTATGAACTACTGTTACTGCATTTACACAATGGGGGGAACCCATATAACCATACAAGGAGGACCTTCACACATACAGACACTGATTCTTGAGGTGAGTTGTTGTCCTACAACACACAACCACTAACCAACCACTGGAATAACATGAATCCTGGCATATTCCACTTTCAGATTACGCTGTCATGTCACCATGGCAATATGATATTGCCATGGCAACTCAACATACGTCATTTTCATCCTAAACTTCAGCTATATAAGGAGATGGGTGAATTAGCAGAATCAGTTGTCACTAGAGTAATACTGACAGTAAGAGAGGAAGTTCAGAGAAGAACAAGAGAAAGAACAATGTTCTCTAAGGTCACTATTTTTCTTGGGATAATATCAGTGGCAGTATTTCAAGAATGTAAGTAACTTGGTACAATAGTGTACCAGGACTGTGTGCACAGTGGATGATGTACATACATACTGTACATGTGATAAGTGTTTGATTCGTAGCAAACACTACATACACAGGTGCACATATACAGAGTATTCCAACATAAATTTTGTAAAATAAGAATTGAAATACACTGCACTGTACAGGTGGTCTAAGCCCAGTATATTGTATCATTCAACATATGTACATATACTATTTCTAGCAAAATGCACATAACTTCAAAATTTATTGGCTTACGAGGCAACCTACTAATACCAGTCATACTATAAACTAGGAGTAACTTAGTATTCTCTAAAAACTGACACATCAACTGCAAGTTAAACACAGAATATCCAATCTGACTTCTACACCTTGTAGGTTATGCCAAAGGTCATGATCATGACACATGTCAACAAACATCACCACCTTGTGGATGTGAACAGGTTTATCAAGATGTGTGTTCCCACTCTGGAGTCTACACCATGGACTGTGGGTGTGGACTCTTCATTGCTTATTGTGACATGAGAGGAAACTGGACCATCTTCCAGAGAAGATTCAATGGAGCAGTTGGATTCTATCGCAATTGGAACAGTTATGTCAATGGATTTGGAAAACCCAATGGAGAATACTGGATGGGACTGGACAACATCAACTGCATGACGAACACTATTCCTGGAACCAAACTGAGGGTGGAGTTAGGAGACTGGGAAGGTAACTCTTACTATGCTGAATACTCCCAGTTCATAGTTGGAGACAGTAGTACTAACTATAGAATGAGAGTGTCAGGATACAGCGGGAATGCCGGAAATCAGCTCTCCTACCACAGTGGACGGATGTTCACTACCTACGACCAAGATCATGACAGCAAAAGTGGGGGCAATTGTGTAGAAGGAGGCAGAGGGGGCTGGTGGTATGGTTGGTGCCACAATGTTAATCTCAACGGTGAGTACTTGACTGGAGGAGTTCAGGATGCTAAAGGACTCTCATGGTACAATGCCAAACCTGGTACAAGGCACTACTCCTTCAAGGTGGTTGAAATGAAGCTGAAGTTTATCTAGACAGGCACATCATTTGAAGAATTCTGTTAACAACTTCGTGTGTGTATTCCTAGGTGCACTCCATGTACATACGTGCATATACGTACATGTGTGTTACACCTTGATACTCAGTAACATAGTTTATGTATATCTCAACATGTATATGTATACAATGTATGGATGTGATTACATTATTATTAATCATTGATTAGGTAGTTTCAATGATATATTACATAATGAATGCATAATGTATGATAGAGTTATTTATATTAGAGATGTAGGGTATAAAATACCTTTAGTATGGCCACCCACCATGGATCAGCCGTACAGCAATATGCTAGTTTGGGACAAGTGACAGCTGCTACAAACATATATTATGACATACATACAAGGAAGACATACAATACTATATACCACACAAGGAAGACCTGCACACTCACAGACACAGATCCTTGAGGTCAAATGTTGTTCTACAACACACAACCACTAACCAACCACTGAAACAACACAAAACCTGGCATATTTTACTTTCAGTTTATGCTGCTATGTCACCATGGCAATGTAAAATTACCATGGCAACTCAACACAGGTCACCCTCATCCTCAACTACGACTATATAAGGAGATGGGTGAATTAGCAGAATCAGCTGTCACTAGAGGAATACTGACAGAAAGGGAAGTTCAGAGAAGAACAAGAGAAAGAACAATGTTCTCTAAGGTCACTATTTTCCTTGGGATAATATCAGTGGCAGCATTTCAAGCATGTAAGTAACTTGGTACAATAGTGTACCAGGACTGTGTGCACAGTGGGTAAAGGACATGTGGTGTGTGGTTGATTTGCAACAAACACTACACACATAGGTGTATATGTACAGAAGATTATAACATACATACATTCTGAAAATGACAGCTGAAATACCTATGTACAAGTGGACTAGGACCGGTATATTACATTATTCTATGTACATGCATACACCATTCATAGTAAAGTATAGCTTCAATTGGTTTGCGTAGCAAGCATGTACTGAACATACAGACTGTAATACATGGGTAACTTAAAATTTCCTCACACCAAATCTTCTCAATGACACATTTACTGTAAATTAAACATTTAAATAACACATTGAAACAAAACAAATTCTAACATTCAGTATTATATTCCTTGTAGGCTATGCTAAGGGTCATGATACCTGCCAACCCCTACTCTGTGGATGTGAACAAGTACACCAGGAAGTATGCTCGCATTCCGGGATCTACACCATGGACTGTGGGTGTGGACCCTTCACTGCTTATTGTGACACGAGAGGAAACTGGACCATTTTCCAAAGAAGATTCAATGGAGCAGTTGAATTCTATCGCAATTGGACTGAATATGTCAATGGATTCGGAAAGCCCAATGGAGAATATTGGATGGGACTGGACAACATCCACTGCATGACAAGCAGCTATCCTGGAACCAAACTGAGGGTGGAGTTAGGAGACTGGGAAGGGAACTCTTACTATGCTGAATACTCCCAGTTCGTAGTTGGAGACAGTAGTACTAACTATAGAATGAATGTGTCGGGATACAGCGGGAATGCCGGGGATAAGCTCTCCTACCACAGTGGACAGATGTTCTCTACCTACGACCAAGATCATGACATTTGGGGTAGTAATTGTGCAGTCTCATTCAGAGGGGGTTGGTGGTTCAACGGCTGTCACAATGTTAATCTCAATGGTGATTACTTAATTGGAGGAGTTTAGGATGGAAAAGGGAACATGGCATAATTTCAAACCTGGTAGAGGGTTCTACTCCTTCAAGGTGGCTGAAATGAAGATGAAGTTTAACTAGAAGAGCACACGATTAGGAAATATGTGCTAATCACTCTGTGTGTGCATTCCCATATATAATACATGTACACACTATCATCATACATGCAATACATACACATATAAACATTATACTTTGATACTCATAACACAATAAATACCTCCACATGTGTGCAGTGTGTGAAAGTAATAACATCATTCATTAATTCCAGATTAATTACTAATTACCACTATGAAGAATAACATAATGCAATCAAATAATGCAATTGAATTTACTAAATTACATTTTGTAATCATAACAGCAATCAATGAGAGATCATATGCGACCGTCCATACAAAAAGGGTCATACATCTGACAGGAATTGTTTTTGGTATCAAGTGAAAGCTTCAAGATTCATCAAATATTACAAGCAATAGCTTCATAACTGTTGCCATTCTTAAGTTACAGCACTTAAAATGGAGCACATATACACATACGCACATCACACCCTGCATGATACTCAGTGACATATATCCCAATATATATGCAGAGTGTGAGAGTGATAACATTATCCATTCCTTTGAGATTATTTCAAACTATTACACAAAATGGCTGTTGACTGTGTAATGCATAATAATTATCCCAATATGTATGCAGAGGGTGAGTGATAACATGGTCCATTCCCTTTGATATAATTTTAACTATTACACAAAATGGCTGTTGAATGTGTAATGCATACTAGTATAACTTTCCCATTTATATTATAGGAATAGAACATAAAATGGCTTCCAATACGACGACCACATACCATAGCAACAAGCTAGTTTGGGGACAAATACTAGCTGTAGTACAAACAATCATTACAGCATATGCACAATGGGGGGAAACCCATACCACAACACAAAGAAGACCTTCACACTCACAGACACAGATTCTTGAGGTGAGTTGTTGTTCTACAACACACAACCACTAATCAACCACTGGAATAACATGAATCATGGCATATTCTACTTTCAGGTTATGTTGTTATGTCACCATGGCAATAGAAAATTACCATGGCAACTCAACAAACATCACTATTATCCCCAACTTCAGCTATATAAGGAGATGGGTGAATTAGCAGAATCAGCTATCACTAGAGGAATACTGACGGGAAGAGAGGAAATTCGGAGAAGAACAAAAGAAAAAACAATGTTCCTTAAGGTCACTATTTTCCTTGGGATAATATCAGTGGCAGTATTTCAAGAATGTAAGTAGCTTGGTACTTGGATTGTGTGCACAGTGGATAGTGGATGATGTACGTACATGTGATAAGTGTTTGAGTTGCAACAAACACTACACTGTTTTAAATTCTGTAAAATAAAAATTGAAATACACTATACTGCACAGGTGGTCTAAGCGCGGTACATTGCATCATTCAACATATAATATTATACATATACTATTTCTAGTAAAATGCACATAACTTCAAAATTTATTGGCTTACAAGGCAACCAAGTACTCCAAATACCAGCCATACCATAAACTAGGAGTAACATAGTATTCTCTAAAAACAATTTCTTCTCACTGACAATAGATTCTTCTACACCTTGTAGGCTATGCCAAAGGTCACCAACATGACACATGTCAACAAACATCACCACCTTGTGGATGTGAACAGGTTTATTCTGATGTGTGTTCCCACTCTGGAGTCTACACCATGGACTGTGGGTATGGACTCTTCACTGCTTATTGTGACATGAGAGGAAACTGGACCGTCTTCCAGAGAAGATTCAATGGAGGAGTTGGATTCTATCGCAATTGGAACAGTTATGTCAATGGATTTGGAAACCCCAGAGGTGAATACTGGATGGGACTGGACAACATACACTGCATGACAAACATTCTTCCTGGAACCAAACTGAGGGTGGAGTTAGGAGACTGGGAAGGTAACTCTTACTATGCCGAATACTCCCAGTTTGTAGTCGGAGACAGTAGTACTAACTATAAATTGACAGTGACAGGATACAGCGGGAATGCCGGAGACCAGCTCACCCACCACAGTGGACAGATGTTCACTACCTACGACCAAGATCATGACAGCAGAAGTGGAAGCAATTGCGCAGTCTCATACAGAGGGGCTTGGTGGTACAAGAGCTGCCATTATGTTAATCTCAACGGTGAGTACTTGATCGGAGGAGTTGTAGATGGAAAAGGACTCTCATGGTACAATGCCAAACCTGGTGGAGGATACTACTCATTTAAGTTTGTTGAAATGAAGCTTAAGTTCAACTAAAAGGGTACATCATTTGGAGAATGCTGCTAACAACTTTGTGTGTGTATTCCAGTGTGCATGTACATACGTACATACATACTTGCATCTACACATGCAGTACATTCACATATGTACGTACGTTATATCTTGATACTCAGTAAAATATCATAGTATCAACATGTACACAACATGTGGATCTGATAACATCATTGTTAATTATTAGACAGTTTCAATGATTTATTACACAATGAATGCATATTGTATAGTAGTGTTATTTCACTATATAAGAGATATAGGACATATTATATGTTCAATATGAGCACCTACCATGGAACAGTCGTACAATATACTGGTTTGGTACGAGTGTCAGCTGCTACAAACATTTATTATGGCATACATACAAGTAAGAACCCGCACTATATACCACACAAAGAAGACTTTAACACTCACAGACACAGATCCTTGGGATGAATAGCTGTCCTACAACACACAACCACTAACCAACCACTGGAATAATATGAATCCTGGCATATTCTACCTTAAGTTTACACTGCGATACCACCATAACAAAATAAAACCACTATGGCAACTCAACATACGTCATTCTCATCCTCAACTTTGGCTATATAAGGAGTTGGGTGAATTAGCACAATTAGCTGTCACTAGAGGAATACTGACAGGAAGAGAGGAAGTTCAGAGAAGAACAAGAGAAAGAGCAATGTTCTCTAAGGTCACAATTTTCTTTGGGATAATATCAGTGGCAGCATTTCAAGAATGTAAGTAACTTTGTACAATAGTGCACCAGGACTGTGTGCACAGTGGGTGAAGACATGTGGTGCAACAAACACTACACACACTAACAGGTGCATATTACCAAATATTCTATCAGGCATTCTGTAAAATGAGAATTGAAACACTATTCGGTACAACTCAAAACTACTAAACGTTACCGGATGAAAGTTACCTGTTAATCCAATAACAGTTAATGCTTATCGGTTAAAAGTCAACTGATTTCTGGTAACCGCTAACCAATAACCATTAACGGATAACCGTCAATGGTACGCTATATATTCTTAATCGTTGAAGAAGAAGGACTTAAGGTATCGAAGGTGAGTGTTTGAGTAACAATTCAAAAGTACAAAAGACATGGGAGCATTCATGGTAAAATGTAGTTTCAATTGGATTAGGTAGCAAGCACGTACTGAACATACAGAGTGTACTATAAACTATGGGTAACTTAAAATTTCCTCACACCAAATTTTCTCAACGACACATTTACTGTAAAGTAAACACATAATTAATACATTAAATAAGGTAAAATCTAACATTCAGTATTATACACCTTGTAGGCTATGCTAAGAGTCATGATGCCTGCCAAACCCTTCCCTGTGGATGTGAACAAGTACACCAGGAAGTATGCTCACATTCCGGAGTCTACACCATGGACTGTGGGTGTGGACCCTTCACTGCTTATTGTGACATGGGAGGAAACTGGACCGTCTTCCAGAGAAGATTCAATGGAGGACTTGAATTCTATCGCAATTGGACAGAATACGTCAATGGGTTTGGAAAGCCCAATGGAGAATACTGGATGGGACTGGACAACATCCACTGCATGACAGACACATACCCTGGAACTAAACTGAGGGTGGAGTTAGGAGACTGGGAAGGGAACTCTTACTATGCTGAATACTCCCAGTTCATAGTCGGAGACAGTAGTACTAACTATAGAATGAATGTGTCGGGATACAGCGGGAATGCCGAAGATCGGCTTACCTACCACAGTGGACAGATGTTCTCTACCTACGACCAAGATCATGACAGCCACAGGGGGAGTAATTGTGCAGTCTCACTCAGAGGGGGTTGGTGGTACAAGAGCTGCCACTATGTTAATCTCAATGGAAAGTACTTGACTGGAGGAGTTAAGGATGCAAAAGGGGTTACATGGTATAGAGCCAAACCTGGTGGACCATGGTATTCTTTCAAGGTGGTTGAAATGAAGCTGAAGTTCAACTAGAAGAGCACATGATTTGGATAATTGTGTTATTCACACTGTGTGTGCATTCCCATATGTACTGCAGGTACACACTTGCATCTACACATACAATACAGTACATTCACATATGCACATTATACTTTAATACTCATAACATAATATTTACCTCCACATGTGTGCAGTGTGTGAAAGTAATAAAATCATTCATTAATTCCAAATCAATTACCAATTAATATCACTCTTATGCAAGAAGAACTATTATACAACCAAAATTATGGAATTGAATTTACCGAATTACATTTTGTAATCATAACAGCAATCAATAAAGATCATATGTGACCTTTGTGCGAAGGGAGTCTTTTTCCTGCATCTGAGAAAAATTGCATTTTTGGGATCACGTGATAGCTTGGAGATTCGTAGTTAAGTACATTGAATGGTATAGTGCAGCAACTTCATATCTATCCCGTTCTTAAGATATGGCACTTAAAAATAGATCACATAGGCACATCACACTCTGCATGATACTCAGTGACATATAATATATCCCATTATGTATACAGAGGGTGAGAGTGATAACATTATCCATTCCTTTGAGATAATTTTAACTATAACACAAAATAGACAACAAATCATACATGAAATCATTATACCTGGATTGAGATAAAGATTACCTACAACAAAGATGAAATGAGCAGTAATCCAGGATTATCCATTCAGGAAATCTGTCATGTATACCGGTTACATACATACTGTATGTACTATAGTTAGAATAGTAGACATATACAACTGCATTTGTGTACATATGTATGTGAATGCATGTATGGGTATACATACTGTATGTACTCAGTGTGATATGGTACACAATGTAGTGATATAGCACACAGTGTTTACAGTAGGGAAATAACCCATATCAACACACCAGTAAGACCTCAACACTGCAGACACAGATCTTTGACGTAGGATGGTGTGTGAACTATAGCTGAAACAGCTATCACTAGAGGAATACTGTCATTTATACATATCATGTACTATAGATCTGATTATATATATATATGAGACATACACAATTGTACTAGTCTATTTTACTATGGATATACATAGCATGACATAGCACACAATGCAGTATATGTAGTACACAGAGTTGACAAAAGGGATACAACCCATACCAGCACACAAAGAAGACCTTCACACTACAGACACAGATCCTTTAGATGAGATGCAAGACAGATGCTCATATAGCTAAGAAAGTACTTATATTAATACGAGGGAACAAAATATACCAGTATACAAATAAGACCCTTCATACTATGTGTGTGCACACTGCACATAGGATGTCACAGTACAAATACACATTAGGAGGACAATTACCAACTCACAACAAGAAGACATGTACACTACAGACAAGGTTCCTTGTGGTGAGACGGAAGAGGTTATGCTACATGCTATCAATAAATGATTACTGCAGCAACACACACTATAACACCAAGACAGTGCTACTCTGATGGTTTGTATTGTATTGTATAATCTTATTTATCCTGGGTAAGAGGCCTTTAGTCAGTTTGTACGCTACTGCATTGTCATGGTAATGTGAAATTACCATGACAACTCAACGTACATCAATTGAGGGCTATTTAAGTTTATGTAGTAAGTCACCTTGGTAACGTAAAATCGCCATGACAACTCAACATACAATTGCATTACTCAGTATGATATGGTATCAATGGAGTGATGTGTCACACAGTGTTAACAGAAGGGAAATAATCCATACCTGTACACAAGTATGACCTCAACACTGCAGGTACAGATCTTTGAGGTGACATGTAGGATGGTGTGTGAACTATAGTTGAAACAGCTATCACTTGAGGAAGGCTGACATTTATACATATTATGTACTATGGATCTGATTATATATACGTATATGAGACATACACAATAATTATTGTACTGGTCTATGTTACAACGTACATAGCATGACATGATACACAATATGGTGCACGTAGTGCACAGAGTTGACAGAAGGGATACAACCCATACCAGCACACAAAGACCTTCACACGATAGACCAAGATTCTTTAGATGACATGTGAGACAGATGCTCCTATAGTTAAGGAAGTACTTCTATTAATACGAGGGAACAAACTATGCCAGTGTACAAATAAGACCCTCCATACTACGAGTGTGCATACTGCACATAGGATGTTACAGTATATATACACATTAGGAGGACAATTGACACCAGCACAAGAAGAAGACATGTACACTACAGACAAGGTTCCTTGTGGTGAGACGGAAGAGGTTATGCTACATGCTATCAATAAATGATTACTGCAGCAACACACACTATAACACCAAGACAGTGCTACTCTGATAGTTTGAACGCTACTACATCACCATGGTAATGTGAAATCACTATGACAAATCAATATATGTCAATTGAGGGCTATTCAAGTTTATGTGGTAAGTCACCTTGGTAACATAAAATCACCATGACAACTCAACATACGTCATTCTCATCCCCAATTACAGCTATATAAGGAGATGGGTGAGCTAGCAGAAACACAGGAATACTGACAGGAAGAGAGGAAGTTCAGAGAAGAACAAGAGAAAGAACAATGTTCTCTAAGGTCACTATTTTCCTTGGGATAATATCAGTGGCAGCATTTCAAGAATGTAAGTAACTTAGAGTGTACCAGGACTGTGTGCATAGTGGATGATGTACGTGTATTTGGTGTGTGGTTGATTCACAACAAACACTACACACACAGGCATGAACAGTACATTCAAACATACACAATGTAGAATATGAAATGGATTATACCGACTGCACATGTGGCATAGGCCTGGTGTATATCAACGTGCATACTACTTTACTCTGTCCACAGTGACAGGGACAATATGTGTCACTGTTCATGCCATAAAGGACTCAGATGCGAACATTACAACCCCCATCATTTGTACAGGTAGTGCTAATGATCACAACAACTGTCAACAAACATCACCACCTTGTGGATGTGAACAGGTTTATGAACAAGTGTGTTTCAACTCTGGATTCTACACCATGGACTGTGGATGTGGAGCCTTCACTGCTTATTGTGACATGGGAGGAAACTGGACCGTCTTCCAGAGAAGATTCAACGGAGCAGTTGAATTCAATCGCAATTGGACAGAATATGTCAATGGATTTGGAAACCCCAATGGAGAATTCTGGATGGGACTTGACAACATCCACTGCATGACAAACACTTATCCTGGATCTAAACTGAGAGTGGAGTTAGGAGACTGGGAAGGTAACTCTTACTATGCTGAATACTCCCAGTTCATAGTTGGAGACAGTAGTACTAACTATAGAATGAGTGTGTCGGGATACAGCGGGAATGCCGAAGATCGGCTCTCCTACCACAATGGACAGATGTTCACTACCTACGACCAAGATCATGACAATTGGGATAAGAATTGTGCAGGCGAAGGCAGAGGGGGTTGGTGGTTCAACAACTGCCACCATGCTAATCTCAATGGTGAGTACTACACTGGAGGAGTTGATGAGGCAGGAGGGGTTACATGGTATAACGCCAAACCTGGTGGAGCGTTTTACTCCTTCAAGATGGCTGAAATGAAGCTGAAGCTTAACTAGAAGAGCACACGATTAGGAAATATGTGCTAATTACACTGCGTGTGCATTTCCACATGTACTGCATGTACACACATGCATCTACACATACAACATATACATATGCACATTATACTTTGATACTCATAACAAAATAGATACCTCCACTTGTGTGAAGTGTGTGAATGTAATAATATCATTCATAAATTCCACATTAATCACCAATTATCACTCTCAAGAACAATATTATACAATCAAATAATGCAATTGAATTTACTAAATAACATTTTGTAATCATAACAGCAATCAATGAGAGATCATATGTGACCCTCTATATGAAAAGGTCAGTTTTGCACATCTGACAGGAATTACATCTTTGGTATCACGTGGAAGCTTTGAGATAGTTTCAAGTACAAGCAGTGGCTTAATTCATATTCCCATTCTTAAGTCACAGTATTTAAAATAGAGCACATATACACATACGTATATAGGCACATCACACCCTGCATGATACTCAGTGACATGTGATATATCCCAATATGTATGTAGAGGGTGAGAGTGATAAATTGGCATTCCTTTGAGATAATTTTAAACTATTACACAGAATGGCTGTTGATTGTGTAACTTTCCTATGCATATTCCGTAAATAGAACAAAAATGGCTTCCAATGTAACCATCACACGTACCATGCAACATCACAGTTTGGGACAAATACCAGCTGTAGTATGAACAACTGTTACTGCATTTACACAATGGGGGAACCCATATAACCATACAAGGAGGACCTTCACACTCACAGACACAGATTCTTGAGGTGAGTTGTTGTCCTACAACACACAACCACTAACCAACCACTGGAATAACATGAATCCTGGCATATTCCACTTTCAGTTTATGCTGTTATGTCACCATGGCAATGTAAAATTATCATGGCAACTCAACATACATCAGACTCATCCTCATCTTTGGCTATGCATATGCATCTACACATCTACAAATATGCACATCAAACTTTGATACTCATAACATATTATACTTCAATATGTATGCATCACATGAAATTAATAATATTCATTTTTTCAGATTCCAATTTATTACATTTAGCAATAATAATCAACTATTCATTGCAATTGAAATTATTGAATTACATTTTTAAGGATAACAGTGATCAAGGAGAAATCACAATATGTACATCAAATCACAAAGCACACAGTGATGTACAATAATTATTACGTAGGTACATCTACATTCACACAACACTAACATTAGTACAGATCACTGTGAGTAGTTGGATCATAGGCTACACACATCCACTAGATAGCTATTGAAACTGTATTAACTCTAGAAAATTATCAACAACAAAACATTTGCTGAAATTTATTGTACAGTTATAATTATTAGGCTACATTTATTATATCACAATGGTGATCTAGTTCAAATAGTAGACATATACAACTGTACTTGACTATGTAAATGCATGTATGTATATGTGTATACATATGTACTGAAAGTGACATGGTATACAATGTAGTGATGACATGACATGACACATGTCAACAAACATCACCACCTTGTGGATGTGAACAGGTTTATGAACACGGATGCTCCAACTCTGGAGTCTACACTATGGACTGTGGGTGTGGACCCTTCACTGCTTATTGTGACATGAGAGGAAACTGGACCGTCTTCCAGAGAAGATTCAATGGAGCAGTTGGATTCTATCGCAATTGGAACAGTTATGTCAATGGATTTGGAATCCCCAGAGGAGAATACTGGATGGGACTCAACAACATCCACTGCATGACAAAACATTTTTCATGGAACCAAACTGAGGGTGGAGTTAGGAGACTGGGAGGGTAACTCTTACTATGCTGAATACTCCCAGTTTGTAGTTGGAGACAGTAGTACTAACTATAGACTGAATGTGTCGGGATACAGCGGGAATGCCGGAGATCAGCTCACCTTCCACAGTGGACAGATGTTCTCTACCTACGACCAAGATCATGACAGTTTGAGTATAAATTGTGCAAAAACCTATAGAGGGGCTTGGTGGCACAAAAACTGCTATCATTCTAACCTGAATGGTAGGTACTTGGCTGGAGGAGTTAGTGATGAGACAGGAATTACATGGAAAAGTGGTAAACCTAAAGGAGGCAGTGGATCCTACTCATTCAAGTTCGCTGAAATGAAAATGAAGTTTAACTAAAAGAGCACATCATTTGGAGAGTTGTGTTAATTGCCCTGTGTTAGTTTTGTGTGTGTGTACTGCATGCATATATGAATCTACGCATTTACAGTTATGTACATCACACTTTGATACTCATAACATATATATTTCAACATGTATGCATCATGTGAAATTAATAATATTCATTTTTTTCAGATTTCAATTTATTACTTTCAGCAATAATAATCAACTATTCATTGCAATTGAAATTATTGAATTACATTTGTAAGCATAACAGTGATCAAGGAGAAATCACAATATGTACATCAAATCACAAAGCACACAGTGATGTTCAATAATTATTACATACGTAAGTACATCCACATTCACACAACACTAACATGAAGTACAGATCACTGTGAGTAGTTGGGTCATAGGCTACACTCATCCACAAAACATTTGCTAATATTTATTGTACAGTTATAATTATTAGGCTACATATATTATATCACAATGGTGATCTAGTTCAAATAACAGAAATATACAACTGTACATGTGTACACATGTATGTGAATGTATGTATGTATATGTGTATACATACATATGTACTCAGTGTGATATGGTATACAATGTAGTGATGTAGCACACAGTGTTAACAGAAGGGAAACAACCCATATCAGCACGAGAGAGACCTCAACACTGCAGACACTGACCAATTACAGTGAATCCTCATAAATTATTGTGTCTGCAATTTAACTTCAAAAGACACGGTAGATTAATAGGATATTATCACTATTTGTATATTTATATTGATAGTGGGAAATTGTGGTGGATACATAAAATGAATCCTGTCATACTCCATTTTCAGTTTGCACTACTATATCACCATGGCAATGTGAACTTGCCATGGCAACTCAAGTACATCATTTCAACTGCAGGCTACACACATGAGCAAGTATGTGAACAGCTATCACTAGAGGGACACTGTCGTGTGAACACATGTACTATTTCATATAAGAGACATATTATACAACTGTACTGGTGTATGTTACCATGTACATAGAATGACATGGTACACAATGCAGTACATGTAGTGCACAGAGTTGACAGAAGGGATACAACCCATAATAGCATACATGTAAGACCCCAACACTGCAGACATAGACCTTTGAAGTGACATGTAGGATGGTGTGTGAACTATAGCTGGAACAGCTATCACCAAAGGAATACTGTCGTTTATACAGTGAAACCTCTCTAACCCGCCCCCCAATAATCTGCCAAACCCACTATTAAGCCCTAGATTTCAAAGAACGAATTGAAATGTACATGTTCAATATACATCTAATCTGCCACCCGCCAATACCGCCATCTGCCACAATTTTTGATGAAGAAATAGTAGTATAAACAGATAATTCCCCCTGCAAATCTGCCACGTAATAGACTTGTAGTATGCATTCACCTATATTGCGTGAAGAAGATGGCCGATTTCGAAATGCTGACAATTAGAAATTGGGCTGGAATTGGAGCGTAATGGTTAAAATGGTTGGCAACTGCAGGTTACACACATGAGGAGGTGTGTGAACAGCTACCACTAGAGGGACACTGTCGTGTGAACATATGTACTAATTCATATAAGAGACATATTATACAACTGTACTGGTGTATGTCACCATGTACATAGCATGACATGGTACACAATGCAGTACATGTAGTGCACAGAGTTGACAGAAGGGATACAACCCATACCACAACACGAAGAAGACCTTCACACTACAGACACTGATCCTTGAGGTGAGTTGTTGTCCTACAACACACAACCACTAACCAACCACTGGAATAACATGAATCCTGGCATATTCCACTTTCAGTTTATGTTGTTATGTCACCATGGCAATATGATATTGCCATGGGAACTCAACATACGTCATTCTCATCCTAAACTTCAGCTATATAAGGAGATGGGTGAATTAGCAGAATCAGCTGTCACTAGAGAAATACTGACAGGAAGAGAGGACATTCAGAGAAGAACAAGAGAAAGAACAATGTTCTCTAAGATCACTATTTTCCTTGGGATAATATCAGTGGCAGCATTTCAAGAATGTAAGTAGTTTGGTACAACAGTGTACCAGGACTGTGTGCACAGAGGGTGATGTACATACATGCGATAAGTGTTTGATTTGCAGCAAACACTAGCTACACACGCACAGGTGTATATTTACAGAATATTCCAACATAAATTCTGTAAACAAGAATTGAAATATACTGTACTGTACTGTACTGTACAGATGGTCTAAGCCCAGTATATTGTATTGTTCAACATATGTACATATACTATTTCTAGTAAAATGCACGACTTCAAAATTTATTGGTTTACCAGGCAACCAAGTACTGCAAATACAAGCCATACTATGAACTAGGAGTAACTTAGTGTCCTCTACAAAGAATTACTTCTCACTGACACATTAACTATAAACTAAACCCAGAATATCCAATCTTCTACACCTTGTAGGTTATGCTAAAGGTCATGATCATGACACATGTCAACAAACATCACCACCTTGTGGATGTGAACAGGTTTATGAACACGGATGCTCCAACTCTGGAGTCTACACTATGGACTGTGGGTGTGGACCCTTCACTGCTTATTGTGACATGAGAGGAAACTGGACCGTCTTCCAGAGAAGATTCAATGGAGCAGTTGGATTCTATCGCAATTGGAACAGTTATGTCTATGGATTTGGAAAACCTGGAGGAGAACACTGGATGGGACTTAATAACATCCACTGTATGACAAACACTATTCCTGGAACCAAACTGAGGGTGGAGTTAGGAGACTGGGAGGGTAACTCTTACTATGCTGAATACTCCCAGTTTGTAGTTGGAGACAGTAGTACTAACTATAGAATGAACGTGTCGGGATACAGCGGGAATGCTGGGGATCAGCTCATCCTCCACAATGGAGAGATGTTCACTACCTACGACCAAGATCATGACAGTTGGGATAAGAATTGTGCAGTCAAATACAAAACGGGTTGGTGGTTCAAGCACTGCCAAAATGTTAATCTCAATGGTGAGTACTTGACTGGAGGAGTTCAGGATTCTAAAGGAATCTCATGGTACAATGCCAAACCTGGTAGAGGGCGCTACTCCTTCAAGGTGGTTGAAATGAAGCTGAAGTTTACCTAGACAGGCACATCATTTGGAGAATTCTGCTAACAACTTCGTGTGTGTATTCCTGTGTGCACTCCATGTACATACATGCATATACGTATATGTGTGTTACACCTTGATACTCAGTAACATAGTTTATGTATACCTCAACATGTACATGTATACAATGTATGGATCTGATTACATTATTATCAATCATTGATTATATAGTTTCAATGATATATTACATAATGAATGCATAATGTATAATAGTGTTATTTATATTAGAGATATAGAGTATAAAATACTTCCAATATGGCCACCTACCATGGATCAGCTGTAGAGCAATATGCTAGTTTGGGACAATTAAGTGCCAGCTGCTACAAACATTATCATGGCATACATACAAGTATGACAAACTGTACTATATACCACACAAGGACGACCTTCACACTACAGACACAGATCCTTGAGGTCAGTTGTTGTCCTACAACACACAACCACTAACCAACCACTGGAATAACATGAATCCTGGCATATTCTACTTTCAGGTTATGCTGTTATGTCACCATGGCAATGTAAAATTACCATGGCAACTCAATGCAGCTCATCCTTATCCTCAACTACTACTATTTTCCTTGGGATAATATCAGTGGCAGCATTTCAAGAATGTAAGTAACTTGGTACAATAGTGCACCAGGACTGTGCATACAGTGGGTAAAGGACATGTGGTGTGTCTGATTCATTGCAAACAATACACATTCACGTGTTTGTATATAGTAGTAGGGATGTTTGTACGTACATTCCAACATAATGATTTTACAGAACTAAATATACTGTACACTTGGTCTGATGTCTACCTATGTACATGTACATGCCATTTATAGCAACCTCAATTGGTTTAGGAGACAAAGAAGTGCTGTACAATGTCATATAGGCTTCACTATAAACTACATACAAGCAATTTACCATATTCCTGAAGATTGATCTCTCTTTTCAAATAATGACATATTGGCATAGACCACAATGTCGTACTACCAGTACCTGATAGCAAACTTTTAACATTCACTATACACCTTGTAGGCTATGCTAAAGGTCATGACACCTGCCCAACCCCTTTCCTGTGGATGTGAACAAGTACACCTGGTCCAGGAAGTATGCTCAATTTCTGGAGTCTACACCATGGACTGTGGGTGTGGACCCTTCACTGCTTATTGTGACATGAGAGGAAACTGGACTGTCTTCCAGAGAAAATTCAATGGAGTAGTTGAATTCTATTGCAATTGGACTGAATATGTCAATGGAATCGGAAAGCCCAATGGAGAATACTGGATGGGACTTGGTAATGTCTACTGCAAGACGAGCACTTATCCTGGAACCAAACTGAGAGTGGAGTTAGGAGACTGGGAAGGGAACTCTTACTATGCTGAATACTCCCAGTTTGTAGTTGGAGACAGTAGTACTAACTATAGAATGTACGTGTCGGGATACAGCGGGAATGCCGGGGATAAGCTCTCCTACCACAGTGGACAGATGTTCAGTACCTACGACCAAGACCATGACAGTTGGGGTAAGAATTGCGCAGTCTCATACAGAGGGGGTTGGTGGTTCAGACACTGCCATAATGTTAATCTCAATGGTCAGTACTTGACTGGAGGAGTTCAGGATTCAAGAGGGGTTGCATGGTATAAAAGCCATACCTGGTGGAGAATGGTACTCCTTCAAGATGGCTGAAATGAAGCTGAAGTTTAACTAGAAGAGCACATGACTTGGAAATATGTGTGCATTCCCACATGTACTGCATTATACAAATTTGATCCACACATATATATAGTAATACACATAATATGAGTATTTTACTTTGACACTCAATATATATTCTTCCACATGTGTGTAGTGTGTGAAAGTAATATCATCATTCAGTGATTCCACATTAATCACTCATTATCACTCCCAAGAAAAATATTATACAATCAAATAATGCAATGGAATTTACCGAATTACATTTTGTAATCATAACAGCAATCAATGAGATCATATATGGCCACCCATGCAAAAAGTGTCATTTTCGCACATCTGACAGAAAGTGTGTTTTTGGTATCACATGAAATCTTTGAGATAGTACAAGCAGTGGCTTCATATCTGTTTCCATTCTCAAGGTACAGCACTTGAGAATAGAGCACATACACACATAGGCACATCACACCCTGCATGATACTCAGTGACATATATCCCAATAACATATGCAGAGGGTGAGAGTGATAACATGGTCCATTCCCTTTGATATAATTTCAACTATTACACAAAATGACTGTTGACTGCATAATGCATAATAGTGTAACCTTCCTATGTATAATGTTACGGAAATAGAACATAAAATGGTTTCCAATTGGACCACCACATACCATAGCAACATTACAGTTTGGGACAAATACTAGCTGTAGTATGAACAATTGTTATTGCATTTACACAATGGGGGAACCCATATAACCATACAAGGAGGACCTTCACACTCACAGACACTGATCCTTGAGGTCAGTTGTTGTCCTACAACACACAACCACTAACCAACCACTGGAATAACATGAATCCTGGCATATTCCACCTTCAGTTCATGTTGTTATGTCACCATGACAATGTGAAATTACCACGGCAACTCAATAAACATCACTATTATCCCCAAATTCAGCTATATAAGGGGATGGGTGAATTAGCAGAATCAGCTGTTACTAGAGGAATACTGTCAGGAAGAGAGGAAGTTCAGAGAAGAACAAGAGAAAGAACAATGTTCTCTAAGGTCACTATTTTCCTTGGGATAATATCAGTGGCAGCATTTCAAGAATGTAAGTAACTTGGTACATGCATACATGCAATAAGTGTTCGATTTGCAGCAAACACTATACCCATGTATAGTATTCTAAAACAAGAATTCTGTACAATAGGAATTGAAATACACTGTACTGTACTGTACAGGTGGTCTAAGCCTGGAATAGTGTATCATTCAATATACATAATATACTATATCTAGAAAAAAAGCACATAACTTTATTTAAAATTTATTGGCGTATGAGGCAATCAAGTACTGCAAATACCAGTCATACTATAAACTAGGAGTAACTAGATATTCTCTAAAAACAATTTCTTCTCACAGAGACATTACATGCAAATTAAACACAGAATATTCAATCTTCTACACCTTGTAGGTTATGCCAAAGGTCATGATCAGGACACATGTCAACAAACATCACCACCTTGTGGATGTGAACAGGTACATCGAGACGTGTGTTACCACTCTGGAGTCTACACCATGGACTGTGGGTGTGGACTCTTCAATGCTTATTGCGACATGAGAGGAAACTGGACCGTCTTCCAGAGAAGATTCAATGGAGGAGTTGAATTCTATCGGAATTGGAACAGCTACGTTAGAGGATTTGGAAACCCCAGAGGAGAATACTGGATGGGACTCCACCTCATCCACTGCATGACAAACATTTTTCCTGGAACCAAGCTCAGGGTGGAGTTAGGAGACTGGGAAGGTAACACTTACTATGCTGAATACTCCCAGTTCGTAGTTGGACACAGTAGTACTAACTATAGAATGAACGTGTCGGGATACAGCGGGAATGCTGGGGATCAGCTCACCTACCACAATGGACAGATGTTCAGTACCTACGACCAAGATCATGACAGCAGAAGTGAGAATTGTGCAATCTCATACAGAGGGGGTTGGTGGTACAACGGCTGCCACAAGGTTAATCTCAATGGAAAGCACTTGATTGGAGGAGTTCAGGATACAAAAGGGGTTGCATGGTATAAAGCCATTCCTGGTGGAGATTGGTACTCTTTCAAGGTGGCTGAAATGAAGCTGAAGTTTAATTAGAAGAGCATATAATTTGGAAATATGTGTTAATCACTCTCTACATGTGTGCATTCCCATATATACTGCATTATACATATTTGATCCACACATATAATATAATATTATAATACATACACATATGCGTATTATACTTAGATACTCAATATATATTCCTCTACATGTGTGCAGTGTGTGAAAGTAATATCATCATTCAGTGATTCCACATTAATCACCAATTATCACTCCCAAGAAAAATATTATACAATCAAATAATGCAATGGAATTTACCGAATTACAGCGATTAATGAGATCATGTATTGCCGTCCATGCAAAAGTGTCATTTTTGCACATCTGACAGAAATTGTGTTTTTGGTATCACATGAAATCTTTGAGATAGTACAAGCAGTGGCTTCATATCTGTTTCCATTCTCAAGGTACAGCACTTGAGAATAGAGCATATACACATGTGCACATCACACCCTGCATGATACTCAGTGACATATAGTATAATAATTATCCCAATAATATGGGAGCGTCTCTGACAAAAGGGTCCACTTGGTGAAAAATTTCTAAACACGTTTTCTGACATCATTCGATAGCTACGTCACATGGGAACCTGTTTCCGTTGGAAGCGCTCAAATATGTACTCCGTTCACGAATTATGGATCGTTTCACCAACACCCCTGTCTACATCATAACTTGAGAACGAGTCACTTCTGGTCCATTTATTTCAGTCCGTATATTCATGACGTCACGAATACGCGAACTTGTAAAGAAGGGTAATGGAGGACGGTTTGTGATTTCTGCAGAGAATTAGCAATCATCGATTAGTTACCCTTAACTTCAGATAGCCTTGCAAGTTTTCAAAGAAGAAAGCTGAAATCACCCGCACTACGTATACTTCTTTCATACGCGCGAAGATTCCGTTGAACTCTGTATAACAAAATGGCGTATTTCCGAGAGCTGGATTCAGTAGCGTATCTCAAGATGTAGTAGTCGTATGAAAATTTCGCTTTCAGAGAACATTCTACTAATGATTCAGAGTCGATTTTCACAATAAACAAAAAAATGTTATTTCGAAGCCTAATAGGTATTTTGTCGCCATAACCACAGTTTATACTTTTCACCAAGTGGACCCTTTTGTCAGAGACGCTCACATATATGCAGAGGCTGAGAGTGATAACATGGTCCATTCCCTTCAATATAATTTCAACTATTACACAAAACAGCTGTTGACCGTGTAATGCATACTTAGTCTAGTGTAACTTTCCCATTTATATTATAGGAATAGAACATAAAATGGCTTCCAATGGGACCACCACATACCATAGCAGCATGCCAGTTCGGGGACAAATACTAGCTGTAGTACAAACAACCATTACAGCATATGCACACTGGGGGGAAACCCATACCACAACACTAAGAAGACATTCACACTCACAGACACGAATCCTCGAGGTGAGTTGATGTTCTACAACACACAACCACCAACCAACCACTGGAATAACATGAATCCTGGCATATTCTACTTTCAGGTTATGTTGTTATGTCACCATGGCAATGTAAAATTACCATGACAATTCAACAAACATCACTATTATCCCCAACTTCAGCTATATAAGGTGATGAGTGAATTAGCAGAATTAGATATCACTGGAGGAATACTGACAGGAAGAGAGGACGTTCAGAGAAGAACAAGAGAAAGAACAATGTTTTCTAAGGTCACTATTTTCCTTTGGATAATATCAGTGGCAGCATTTCAAGGATGTAAGTAACTTGGTACTTGGGCTGTGCACAGTGGATGATGTACATACATGTGATAAATGTTTGATTTGCAGCAAACACTACACACACAGGTACATATTTACAAATATTCCAACATGAATTCTGTAAAATAAAAATTGAAATACACTGTACTATACTGTACAGGTGGTCTAAGCCCAGTATATTGTATCGCTCAACATTTCTACATGTACTATTTCTAGTAAAATGTACATAACTTCAAAATTTATTGGCTCACGAGGCAATCAAGTACTTCAATTACCAGCCATACTATAAGCTAGGAGTAACTTAGTATTCTCTAAAAACAATTTCTTCTCACTGGCACATTAACTGCAACCTAAACACAGAATATCCAATCTGACTTCTACACCTTGTAGGTTATGCTAATGGTCACGATCATGACACATGTCAACAAACATCACCACCTTGTGGATGTGAACAGGTTTATCGAGATGTGTGTTCCCACTCTGGAGTCTACACCATGGACTGTGGGTGTGGACCCTTCACTGCTTATTGTGACATGAGAGGAAACTGGACCGTCTTCCAGAGAAGATTCAATGGAGCAGTTGAATCCTAACATAATTGGAATAATTATGTCAATGGATTTGGAAACCCCAGTGGAGAACACTGGATGGGACTCCACAACATCCACTGCATGACAAACACTTACCCTGGAACCAAACTGAGAGTGGAGTTAGGAGACTGGGAAGGGAACTCTTACTATGCTGAATACTCTCAGTTTGTAGTCAGAGACAGTAGTACTAACTATAGAATGAGTGTGTCGGGATACAGTGGGAATGTCGGAGATTAGCTCTCCTACCACAGTGGACGGATGTTTACTACCTATGACCAAGATCATGACAGAGGTGGGGGGAATTGTGCTGTCATATACAGAGGGGCTTGGTGGTACAAGAACTGCTTCAATGTTAATCTCAATGGAAAATACGTCACTGGAGGAGTTCAGGATGTAATAGGGGCTACTTGGTATGAAGCCAAACCTGGTGGATGGCACTACTCCTTCAAGGTGGTTGAAATGAAGCTGAAGTTTAACTAGAAGAGCACGTAGTTTAGAATTATGTGTTAATCACTCTCTGTGTGCATTCCCATATGTACTGCCTGTACACACTTGCACCAGCCTCTATGCATATGTTATGTACACAACTTGGAAATAATATGTGCTAATCACCCTGTGTGTGCATTCCCACATTCCCAAGTATGTACTACATGTACACACTTGCACTGGCCTCTATGCATACAATACATACACATTTGCACATTATACTTTGATACTCATAACATAATATACGTATATCTCCACATGTATGTAGTGTGTAAAAGTAATAACATCATTCATTAATACCACATTAATCACCAATTATCACATTCAAGAACAATAATATACAAACAAATAATGCAATTGAATTTACCGAATTACATTTTTATGTAATCACAACAGCAATCAAGGGAGTTAGTATGTGCCCTTTGTGCAAAGAGGGTCAGTTTTATGCATCTGAGAGAAATTGCATTTTGGTATCATGTATCATTGGAGATTCGTAGTTAAGTACATCAAATAGTACAGTGCAGTGGCTTCATATCTATTCTGTTTTTAAGTCACAGCACTTATAAATAGAGCACATACACATATGCACATCACACTCTGCATGACACTCAGTGACATATATCCCAATATGTATCTCGATTAGTGACATTGTCACTTAACTTCCAAATACCAGGATATATTTCTGACCTCATTACTGATATACCCCGTTTTCTTAATTGAAAGGAAGCAATCAATTATTGCTGCACTTGTCACTTAACACTAGACAATCAGTACTCCAGCAATACTGATACACAATGTCACAAATGCTAAAGACCACATCAATTCAGTTGAAGAAACACAACATCAGTGCACAAATTTAGACTGCCGTGTTTCAGAAGAGCAGTGAATCGAGAATGATTATAACATGAATCAATTGGTCATTCAGGTTGAAGTCTTCATGGTTCGGGCTAAGCTGGATAATATTTACTCAGCCCATTTGGTTCTTTTGGTGGCGTTTTGGGCACATATCAGTTTGTCCCATCTTTTAAGTTGGTAAGCTTAGAGAAACGATCGCTGTCATTAATATCCCCACACCTCTTTTTGCTAGGTATTAGAGAGTTGATGGGTACTCAGTTACCTCACAAAATTCTCGTCTGCATTCATAACACTAACATTCTGACAGGATACATATTTGTTATACCCCACCTGTACTGGGTAAATAGGGATATTCTTGAGTGTCAGGAAGCGATAATCTTGGGCTTCGCTCTCGGTATATCGCTTCCTGACACTCAAGTATATCCCCATGTACCCAGCACAGGTGGGGTATAACTAATACATGCATGCAGAGGGTGAGAGCGATAACATTGTCCATTCCATGAGATGATTTTAACTATTACACAAAATGGCTGTTGACTGTGCAATTAATGCATAATAGTGTAACTTTCTTATGTATGCTACGGAAATAGAACATAAATTGGCTTCCAATGTGACCACCACATACGTACCATGCAACATTACAGTTTGGGAAAATACCTGCTGTAGTATGAACAACTGTTACTGCATTTACACAATGGGGGAAACCCAAACCACCATACAAGGAAGACCTTCACACTCACAGACACAGATTCTTGAGGTCAGTTGTTGTTCTACAACACACAACCACTAACCAACCACTGGAAAAACATGAATCCTGGTATATTCCACTTTCAGCTTATTCTGTTAGGTCACCATGGCAATGCAAAATTACCATGGCAACTCAACATGCGTCATTCTCAGTCTCAACTACGTATGGCTATATAAGGAGATGGGTGAATAAACAGAATCAACTGTCATTAGGAGAATACTGACAGGAAGAGAGGAAGTTCAGAGAAGAACAAGAGAAAGAACAATGTTCTCTAAGGTCACTATTTTCCTTGGGATAATATCAGTGGCAGCATTTCAAGAATGTAAGTAACTTGAAGCATGCACAGTTGATGATAGACACGTGGCATGCATGTGGTTGATTCACAACAAACACTACACACAGAAATGAAGAGTATGGTCTAGCACACGTACATACTTTAGAATACGAAATGAAAATATATGTACTGTATTGTTCACTAGGCCTAGGCCTGGTGTAAATCCACGTGCATACACCTGTGCTCTGTACACAGTGACAGGGACAGTGTGTGACACTGTTCATATATGCAAAGGGGCTCAAATGCAAACATTTCAACCCCCATCATTTGCACAGGTAATGCTAAAGGTCACGATCATGACACATGTCAACAAACATCATCACCTTGTGGATGTGAACAGGTATATCGAGATGTGTGTTCCTACTCTGGAGTCTACACCATGGACTGTGGGTGTGGACCCTTCACTGCTTATTGTGACATGAGAGGAAACTGGACCGTCTTCCAGAGAAGATTCAATGGAGGAGTTGGATTCTATCGAAATTGGAACAATTATGTCAATGGATTTGGAAACCCCAGAGGAGAATACTGGATGGGACTGGACAACATCCACTGCATGACAAACATTTTTCCTGGAACTAAACTGAGGGTGGAGTTAGGAGACTGGGAAGGTAACTCTTACTATGCTGAATACTCCCAGTTCGTAGTTGGAGACAGTAGTACTAACTATAGAATGAGTGTCGGGATACAGCGGGAATGCTGGGAATCAGCTCTCCTACCACAGTGGACGGATGTTCACTACCTACGACCAAGATCATGACAGTCACAGTAGGAGTAATTGTGCAGTCTCAAACAGAGGGGGCTGGTGGTACGGGGCATGCCACAATGTTAATGTCAATGGTGAATACTTTACTGGCGGAGTTGAAAACGCAGATGGACTCTCATGGTACAATGCCAAACCTGGTACAAGGCACTACTCCTTCAAGGTGGTTGAAATGAAGCTAAAGTTTAACTAGGCACATCATTTGGAGAATTGTGCTAACACCTTTGTGTGTGCATTCCTCTGTACTACTTTTACATAGGTACATATGTATGTTACACCTGGATCTGATTACATTATTGATAATCATTGATTAGACAGTTTCAATGATCTATTGCAAAATGAATGCATATTATATGATAGTGCTATTACCCTACGGTAGAGATATGGAGTATAAAATACTTTCAATATGGCTATGTACACACCATGGAACTGCTGTACAGCAATATGCTAGTTTAGGACAAGTGCCAGCTGCTACAAACATTTATTATGGCATACATACAAGGACGACAAACTGTACTATTATACCACACAAGGAAGACTTTCACACTCACAGACACTGATCCTTGAGGTGAGTTGTTGTTCTGCAACACACAACCACTAACCAACCACTGGAATAACATGAATCCTGGCATCTTACACTATCAGTTTATGCTGCTATGTCACTATGGCAATGTAAATTTACCATGGCAACTCAACATACGTCATTCTTATCCTCAACTTTGGCTATATAAGGAGATGGGTGAATTAGCAGTATCAGCTGTCACTGGAGGAGTACTGACAGGAAGAGAAGACGTTCAGAGAAGAACAAGAGAAAGAACAATGTTCTCTAAGGTCATTATTTTCTTTGGGATAATATCAGTGGCAGCATTTCAAGAATGTAAGTAACTTGGTACAATAGTGTACCAGAACTGTGTGTACAGTGGGTAAAGGACATGTGGTGTGTGGTTGCATGATTTGCAACAAACACACCACATGTCCTTTACCCACAGGTGTATATTTATGTAATATTCTGTATGTACATAGTGTAAAAATTATAAGACTAGTATATACTGCACTGTACTGTTCTGTACTGTACAGATGGGCTAGTCTAGTTATATTGTATCTTTCTACACACATGCATATACCATTTCTAGTAAAATGTAACTTTAATTGGTTTTAAATTAGGTAGCACATCCAGACTATACTATACTATAAACTAACTTAATAATATTTTCTAAATACAAATCTTCACACTGACACATTTACTGCACATTGAACGCTTAATTAATACATTAAAACAAAACAAATTCTAACATTCAGTTATATATGCCTTGTAGGCTATGCTAACAGTCAAGATACCTGCCCAACCCTTCCCTGTGGATGTGAACAAGTGCACCAGGAAGTATGCTCACTTTCTGGAGTCTACACCATGGACTGTGGGTGTGGACCCTTCACTGCTTATTGTGACATGAGAGGAAACTGGACTGTCTTCCAGAGAAGATTCAATGGAGCAGTTGGATTCTATCGCAATTGGACTGAATACGTCAATGGATTCGGAAAGCCCAATGGAGAATACTGGATGGGACTGGACAATGTCTACTGCATGACAGACACTTATCCTGGAACCAAACTGAGGGTGGAGCTAGGAGACTGGGAAGGTAACTCTTATTATGCTGAATACTCCCAGTTTGTAGTTGGAGACAGTAGCACTAACTATAGAATGAATGTGTCGGGATACAGCGGGAATGCTGGAAATCGGCTCACACACCACAGTGGACAGATGTTTACTACCTACGACCAAGATCATGACCGTAATGGTGTGAGGAACTGTGCAGTTAGAAACATAGGAGGTTGGTGGTACAAAGCGTGTCATACCACTAATCTAAATGGTGCATACTTGCCTAGAGGAAGTAATGATCAAGTAGGTATCACCTGGAATAATGCCAAACCTGGTGGAGGGATATACTACACTTTCAAGTCTGCTGAAATGAAGATGAAGTTCTATTAATAAGCATTTCTCACCTATATATTTGGAGAACATCGATAAAGAATAACATGCTGGGTATGTGCTTGCCTGTGCAATGCATGTACTAAACATATATAAATTAGTACATCACATGCAAATTGCTTGTTATGTTCTCCTATATAGTATTATTATTGAACATTAAGGTGAACTTGTGTGAACGGTATTATTGTGGTATAGGAGAATATCAAATCTGAAAATTATCTTATACAAACACTCTTTGTGTGTGTATTTTCATGTGCACTAAGTGTATGTGCATCTACACATACAGTAGATACACATATGTACATGATACTTGTATACTCACAATAATATTATAATCATATATCCCAATATGTATGCTAAATGTGAAGGTAACAGCATTATTCATTGATTCAGACAGTTTCAATTATTGCACAAATTAAATGTTGATGCCTACATTATAATATCAATTTAGATGGTAAATTATCAATTTACTATAATAATTAATTTAGCAAATAGAGCATACAGTGGTCTCCTGTATGACCACCACATACCATAGACCTATGTATTGTATAGCAAAATTCTGGTCTGAGAAATTATAGAGGTTGTATAAAGGGAACAACCCAGGTGCATACCAGCACATACACTACAGACACAAATCCTTGAGGTGAGTTGTTCTATAACACACATTTACTACTGAACAACAACCAGAATAACATGGAAGTATGGCACATTCTATTTTCAGATATGAGTTGGGTATATCACAATGGCAATGTGATAATACCATTGCAATATGATCCAGGTCATTCTCATCCCAAGATGGGTATTCTAAAAGGAAAATACACAAAGGTACAGCAATTATCATGGGAGTAGAGAGGAAACAGGAAATAGATATTGATGGTGTCGGGATGCGGTGGAAATGCCGGAGATCAGCTCACCCACCACAGTTCACTACCTACGACCAAAATCATGACAGTAGCAGTGAGAATTGTGTAGTTACATTCAAAGGGGGTTGCTGATACAAAAGCTACCATCATGTTAATCTTAAGGGTGAATATTAAACCGGAGGAGTGAGTGATCCAAAAGGATTCTCATAGTGGAGGGTACTACTCATTTAAGTCTGCTGACATGAAGCTGAAGTTCAACCAGAAGGAAACATCATTTGAGAATTCTGCTGTGTGTAATTCGTGTGTGTATTGGTGTGTGTATATATTCCTGTGTGCACTATACATGTACATACATCCTTGCATCTACACATGCAGTACATACACATTCATATGTGCATTACACCTTGATACTCAGTAGCATATTTTATATATACTATATATGTATATATAATATGTTACTAAGTATCAAGTTGTAAAAGCAATTAATATACATGCAGTATATAATATAATAATATACTGCATATTGTATAACTGTGTTTTGTTAGATAGTGATCCTTGAGGTTAGGTGTTGTTCTACAGAACACAACTATTAACAAACCACTAGAATAACACATTCCTGTCACTGTGACAGTTTACTTTCAATTTACACTGCTATGCCACCATGACAACTGAACATACGTACATCATTGTTATCCTCAACTTTGGCTATATAAGGAGATGGGTGAATCAGCAGGATCAGCTATCACTAGAGGAATACTGACAGGAAGAGAGGAAGTTCAGAGAAGAACAAGAGAAAGAACAATGTTCTCTAAGGTCACTATTTTCCTTGGGATAATATCAGTGGCAGCATTTCAAGAATGTAAGTAACTTCATACAATAGTGTACCAGAACTGTGTGTACAGTGGGTAAATGACGTGGTGTGTGGTTGATTTGCAACAAGCACTATACACAGGTGTATATTTACAGAATATTCTAATGTACGTAGATACTGTAGAATAAGAATTGAAATATACTGTTCTGTCCTGTAATGTACTGTACAGATAGGCTAGGCTGGGTATATTGGACCATTCTGCACACATGAATATATCATTTCTAGTATAATGTAACTTCATTTGGTTAGGGAGGTTATCAACTACTGCAAAGACATACGGTACTATGAACTATGAGTCACTGACATATTGGCATTGATCACTTAGTCTTACTACCAGTACCTGATAGCAAACTTCAACATTCAGTATTATACACCTTGTAGGCCACGTTGAAAGTTATGACACCTGCCCAACCCTTCCCTGTGGATGCGAAAAAGTACACGAACATGTGTGCTCGCGATCTGGAGTCTACACCATGGACTGTGGGTGTGGACCCTTCACTGCTTATTGCGACATGAGAGGAAACTGGACCGTCTTCCAGAGAAGATTCAATGGAGCAGTTGGATTCTATCGCAATTGGACTGAATACGTCAATGGATTCGGAGTTGCTAGAGGAGAACACTGGATGGGACTTGATAACATCCACTGCATGACAAGCAGCTATCCTGGAACTAAACTGAGAGTGGAGTTAGGAGACTGGGAAGGTAACTCTTACTATGCTGAATACTCCCAGTTTGTAGTTGGAGACAGTAGTACTAACTATAGAATGTACGTGTCGGGATACAGCGGGAATGCCGGGGATAAGCTCTCCTACCACAGTGGACAGATGTTCAGTACCTACGACCAAGATCATGACAGCAGCAGTGGGAAGAATTGTGCCATCTCATTCAAAGGGGCTTGGTGGTACAACAACTGCCTCAGTGTTAATGTGTGTTCAAGAACTGCCACCAATCTAATCTCTATGGTGAGTACTTGACTGGAGGAGTTAAGGATTCAAAAGGGGTTACATGGGTCAGTGCCAAACCTGGTGGATATTGGTACTCCTTCAAGGTGGCTGAAATGAAGATGAAGTTTAACTAGAAGAGCACATGATTTCGAAATATGTCTTAATCACACTGTGTGTGCATTCCCATAGGTACTGCATGTACACACTTGCATCTACACATAAATACATACACATATGCACATTATACTTTGATACTCATGACATAATATATACCTCCACATGTGTGCAGTGTGTGAAATTCCACATTAATCACCAATTATCACTCTTAAGAACAATATTATGCAAATAATACAATTGTATTTACTAAATTACATTTTGTAATCATAACAGCAATCAGCGAATGATGATATGTGACCCTCTATATGAAAAGGGTCAGTTTTGCACATCTGATGGGAATTACATCTTTGGTATCACGTGAACGGTTTCAGATAGTTTCATCGAATATAGTACAAGCAGTGGCTAAATTCATATTCCCATTCTTAAGACACAGCATTTAAAAATAGATCACATGTGAGCAACGCCAGTTGAAATCGCAGATTAGGCCACTTTTGGTGGAAATCAATTTTCTCGAATTTATAATCGTCCTATACTGAGGAATTGCATACGAAGGTTTAAGGTGGTTGTGAAAGTCGTTGTGGAGATATGGTTCCTTAAAAACCACGTATTGGCTTGGGCGTTTGGTACAGTATACTAAAAATTTGTCAGAAACTAATAAACCATGTGACATTAGTAAGTTGTAATGCTGTGTTCTCAGAGATTTCAGATTTATCAGAAGTTGACGTTGAGAGCATACTACTAGCGGTGAGCATGGTTAAAACAAGCTCTTTCTTCAGACATATTGGTACCATTTTAGGTCGAACTGAATAATTATTATGGTCAAGAAATGGAGAAGAACCTACTTATATAGGTTATTTGCACGCCTTTTCTTGGCGGCTAAATGTAGAATGTGATTTCGAAGTGATTTGAGAGTGATTTCTTGTTCTAGAATGACTTTCAGTGTCATTTTCTGATTTCTCAAAAATTTTATGTGATTCTGTGAATCTGTGATTTCTACCAGTGGTTCTCACACAAACACATAGCCACCTCACACCCTACATGATACTCAGTGACATGTAATATATATCAATATGTATGTAGAGGGTGATAACATTATCCATTCCTTCCAATTCCAAATATTACACAGAATGGCTGATGACAGTGTAACTTTCTTATGTATATTACGGAAATAGAACATAAAATGGCTTCCAATGTGACCACCACATACGTACCATAGCAACATGCCAGTTTGGGACAAATACTAGCTGTAGTATGAACAACTGTTACTGCATTTACACAATGGGGAAAACCCATACCACCACACCTTGACCTTCACACTACAGACACATATCTTTGAGGTGAGCTGCTATTCTATAACACACAACCACTAACCAACCACTGGAATAACATGAATCCTGGCATATTCTACTTTCAGTTTATGCTGCTATGTCACCATGGCAATGTGAAAATACCATGGCAACTCAACATACGTCATTCTCATCCTTAGCTATATGGAGAGATGGTAGAATTAGCAGAATCAGCTATCACTAGAGGAATGCTGACAGGAAGAGAGGAAGTTCAGAGAAGAACAAGAGAAAGAACAATGTTCTCTAAGGTCACTATTTTCCTTGGGATAATATCAGTGGCAGCATTTCAAGAATGTAAGTAACTTTGTACAATAGTGTACCGGCACTGTGTGCACAGTGGGTAAAGGATATGTGGTGTGTGGTTGATTTGCAACAAACACTACACACACAGGTGTATATTACAGAATATTCTATCAGGCATTCTGTAAAATGAGAATTGAAACACTGTACGGTACGATTCAAAAAATCTAAACCTTACTGGATGCAATTTACCTGTTAATCCGATAATGGTTAATGCTAATCAGTTAAAAGTTAACTGATTTCTGGTAACCGTCAATCGTACGTTATAAATTCTCGATCGTTGAAGAAGGACTTAAAGTATCGAAGGTGAGTGTTTGAGTAACAATTCAAAAGTATAAAAGACATGGGAGCATCTATCATCTTCCTGGATTTAGTCGACCGAGTCTTTGATGGATTATTTATGAGTTATGCAATTTGCAGCTGTTATTTGGTAACAAAACATTATGTATTAATGATTATGTAATGAGACAACTACCAGTAAAAGTTAACGGAAAATGACCAACAGTTAACTGTTAACTGAAAAAAAGGTAAAGGAGATTAATGTTTGATTTTAACCGCACCACACATACAAGTAGGCTAGGATTGGTATATTACATCGTTCTACATACATGCATATACCATTTATGGTAAAATGTAGCTTCACTTGGTTAAGGTAGCAAGCACATACTGCACATACAGAGAGTACTATGGGCTGTGTGCAAAGTGGATGATGTACATGTGGCATGCATGTGGTTGAGTCACAACAAACACTACACACACAGGAAAAAACAGGATATTCAAGCATACTTACTGTAAAATATGAGATGGAATATATGTACTGTATTGTTCACTTGGCCTAGGTCTGGTGTATATCTATATGTATACACCTGTGCTCTGTACACAGTGACAGGGACAGTGTGTGCCACTGTTAATGCAAGGGACTCAGATGGGAACATTACAACCCCCATCATTTGTACAGGTTATGCTAATGGTCACGATCACGACACATGTCAACAAACATCATCACCTTGTGGATGTGAACAGATTTATCGAGATGTGTGCTCCAACTCTGGAGTCTACACCATGGACTGTGGGTGTGGACTCTTCTCTGCTTATTGTGACATGAGAGGAAACTGGACCGTCTTCCAGAGAAGATTCAATGGAGCAATTGGATTCTATCGAAATTGGAACAATTATGTCAATGGCTTCGGAAACCCCAGAGGAGAATACTGGATGGGACTTGACAACATCCACTGTATGACAAACATTTTTCCTGGAACTAGACTGAGAGTGGAGTTAGGAGACTGGGAAGGTAACTCTTACTATGCCGAATACTCCCAGTTCGTAGTTGGAGACAGTAGTACTAACTATAAATTGACAGTGTCAGGATACAGTGGAGATGCCGGAGACCAGCTCACCCACCACAGTGGACAGATGTTCACTACCTACGACCAAGATCATGACAGCAAAAGTGGGAGCAATTGCGCAGTCTCGTACAGAGGGGCTTGGTGGTACAAGAGCTGCCACAGTGTTAATATCAATGGTGAGTACTTGACAGGAGGAGTGCAGGATGCTAAAGGACTCTCATGGTACAATGCCATACCTGGTGAAGGGTACTACTCATTTAAGTCTGTTGAAATGAAGCTAAAGTTTAACTAAAAGGGTACATCATTTGGAGAATGGTGCTAACAACTTTGTGTGCGTGTATTCCTGTGTGTACTATACTTACGTATGTACATACGTACATGCTTGCATCTACACATGCAGTACATTCATATGTACGTACGTTATACCTTGATATTCAGTAAAATATTACAATATATGTACATCAACATGTATACAATGTGTGAATCTGATAACATCATTGTTAATTATTAGATAGTTTGAATGATTTATTACAAAATGAATGCATAATCTATAATAGGGTTATTTCACTATATTAGAGATATACGTAGGACATAATATACCTTCCAATATGGCCATCTACCATGGAACAGCTGCATAGCAATATTCTGGTTTGGAACAAGTGCCAGCTGCTACAAACATTTGGCATACATACAAGGAAGACAACCTGTACTATATACCACACAAGGAAGACCTTCACACTACAGACACAGATCCTTGAGGTGAGTTGTTGTTCTACAACACACAACCACTAACCAACCACTGGAATAACATGAATCCTGGCATATTCCACTTTTAGTTTATGCTGTTATGTCACCATGGCAATGTAAAATTATCATGGCAACTCAACACAGGTCATCCTCATCCTCAACTACGACTATATAAGGAGATGGATGAATTAGCACAATCAGCTGTCACTAGAGGAATACTGACAGGAAGAGAGGAAGTTCAGAGAAGAACAAGAGAAAGAGCAATGTTCTCTAAGGTCACTATTTTCCTTGGGATAATATCAGTGGCAGCATTTCAAGAATGTAAGTAACTTGGTACAATAGTGTACCAGGACTGTGTGTACAGTGGGTAAAGGACATGTGGTGTGTGGTTAATTTGCAACAAACACTACACATACACAGGCATCAACAGTATATGGTATGTATACTGTGGAATAAGAAATGGATTATATTATTGTACTGTACATGTGGGCTAGGCCTGGTGTATATCAATGTGCATACACCTTTACTCTGTCCACAGTAACAATAAATGTCACTATTCATGCAAACAGACTCAGATTGGGTACATTACAACCCCATACAAACATACATACTATAAACTAGGATTACCTTGTGTCTTCTAAAAAGAATTTCTTCTCACAAACTAAACACAGAATATTCACTCTTCTACACCTTGTAGGCTATGCCAAAGGTCACAATCATGACACATGCCAACAAACATCACCACCTTGTGGATGTGAACAGGTTTATCGAGATGTGTGTTCCCACTCTGGAGTCTACACCATGAACTGTGGGTGTGGACCCTTCACTGCTTATTGTGACATGAGAGGAAACTGGACCGTCTTCCAGAGAAGATTCAATGGAGCAGTTGAATTCCATCGCAATTGGAACAGTTATGTCAATGGATTTGGAAACCTCAGAGGAGAATACTGGATGGGACTCAACAACATCCACTGCCTGACAAACACATTTCCCGGAACTAAATTGAGGGTGGAGTTAGGAGACTGGGAAGGTAACTCTTACTATGCTGAATACTCCCAGTTTGTAGTTGGAGACAGTAGTACTAACTATAGAATGAACGTGTCGGGATACAGCGGGAATGCCGGGGATAAGCTCACCTACCACAATGGACAGATGTTCACTACCTACGACCAAGATCATGACAGTTTGAGGGGTGGGAATTGTGCAGTCTCATACAAAGGGGGTTGGTGGTTCAAGAGCTGCCACCATGCTAATCTCAATGGCGAGTACTTGACTGGAGGAGTTCAGAATGCAGAAGGGGTTACATGGTCTAAAGCCAAACCTGGTGGAGGGTGGTACTCCTTCAAGGTGGTTGAAATGAAGCTAAAGTTTAATTAGAAAAGCACGATTTGAAAAATTGTGCTAATCATTATGTGTGTGCATATCCATATGTACTGCATGTACACACTTGCATCTACACATACAATGCATACACATATGCACATTATACTTTGATACTCATAACACAATATATACGTACCTACACATGTATGCAGTATACATTCTATAATTCCAAATTGATCACAAATTATCACTCTCAAGAACAATATTATGCAATCAAATAATGCAATTGAAATTTACTGAAGTACATTTTGTAATCATAACAGCAATCAAGGAGAGCTAGATCATCGGTGACTGTCCATGCAAAAAGAGTTATTTCGTACACCTGATGGAAATTGTATTTTTGTTATCACATGAAAGCTTAGAGATAGTTTCATGAATAGTACAAGTGGCAGCTTCATATCTATTCCTGTTCTTCAGTTACGATCCTTAAAATAGATCACACACACATAGGCACATCACACCCTGCATGATACTCAGTGACATGTATCCCAAATATGCATGCAGAGGGTGAGAGTGACAACATTATCCATTCCTTTGAGATGATATCAACTATTACACAAAATGGCTGTTGATGCATAATGTATAACAGGGTAACTTCCCTATATATGTATGTATATTATATATTACGGAAATTGTATATAAAATGGCTTCCAATGTGACCATCACATACGTACCATAGCAACATGACAGATTGGGACAAATACTAGCTGTAGTATGAACAACTGTTACTGCATTTACACAATGGGGGAAACCCAAACCACCACCACACAAGGAAGACCTTCACACTCACAAATACAGATCCTTGAGGTCAGTTGTTGTTCTACAACACACAACCACTAACCAACCACTGGAATAACATGAATCCTGGCATATTCTACTTTCAGTTTATGCTGTTATGTCACCATGGCAAAATGATATTGCCATGGCAACTCAACATACGTCATTCTCATCCTAAACTTCAGCTATATAAGGAGATGGGTGAATTAGCAGAACCAGCTGTCACTAGAGGAATACTGACAGGAAGAGAGGAAGTTCAGAGAAGAACAAGAGAAAAAAAAAAAGAACAATGTTCTCTAAGGTCACTATTTTCCTTGGGATAATATCAGTGGCAGCATTTCAAGAATGTAAGTAACTTGGTACAATAGTGTACCACGACTGTGTGCACAGTTGGTAAAGGATATGTGGTGTGTGGTTGATTTGCAACAAACACTACACACATAGGTGTATATGTACAGAAGATTATAACATACATACATTCTGAAAATGACAGCTGAAATACCTATGTACAAGTGGACTAGGACCGGTATATTACATTATTCTATGTACATGCATACACCATTCATAGTAAAGTATAGCTTCAATTGGTTTGCGTAGCAAGCATGTACTGAATATACAGACTGTAATATATGGGTAACTTAAAATTTCCTTACACCAAATCTTCTCAATGACACATTTACTGTAAATTAAACATTTAAATAACACATTGAAACAAAACAAATTCTAACATTCAGTATTATATTCCTTGTAGGCTATGCTAAGGGTCATGATACCTGCCAACCCCTACTCTGTGGATGTGAACAAGTACACCAGGAAGTATGCCCGCATTCCAGGATCTACACCATGGACTGTGGGTGTGGACCCTTCACTGCTTATTGTGACATGAGAGGAAACTGGACCGTCTTCCAAAGAAGATTCAATGGAGCAGTTGAATTCCATCGCAATTGGAACAGTTATGTCAATGGATTTGGAAATCCCAATGGAGAATACTGGATGGGACTGGACAACATCCACTGCATGACAAACAGTATCCTGGAACCAAACTGAGAGTGGAGTTAGGAGACTGGGAAGGGAACTCTTACTATGCCGAATACTCCCAGTTCGTAGTTGGAGACAGTAGTACCAACTATAGAATGAATGTGTCGGGATACAGCGGGAATGCCGGGGATAAGCTCTCCTACCACAGTGGACAGATGTTCTCTACCTACGACCAATATCATGACAGTTGGGGTAGTAATTGTGCAGTCTCATTCAGAGGGGGTTGGTGGTTCAACGGCTGTCACAATGTTAATCTCAATGGTGATTACTTAATTGGAGGAGTTAAGGATGGAAAAGGGGTCACATGGCATAATTTCAAACCTGGTATGAGGTTCTACTCCTTCAAGGTGGCTGAAATGAAGCTGAAGTTTAACTAGAAGAGCACACAATTTGGAAATATGTGCTAATCACTCTGTGTGTGCATTCCCATATATAATACATGTACACACTATCATCATACATGCAATACATACACATATACACATTATACTTTGATACTCATAACACAATATAATTATACCTCCACATGTGTGCAGTGTATGAAAGTAATAACATCATTCATTAATTCCAGATTAATTACCAATTACCACTATGAAGAATAACATAATGCAATCAAATAATGCAATTGAATTTACTGAATTACATTTTGTAATCATAACAGCAATCAATGAGAGATCATATGCGACCGTCCATACAAAAAGGGTCATACATCTGACAGGAATTGTGTTTTTGGTATCAAGTGAAACCTTCAAGATTCATCAAATATTACAAGCAATAGCTTCATAACTGTTGCCATTCTTAAGTTACAGCACTTAAAATGGAGCACATATACACATAGGCACATCACACCCTGCATGATACTCAGTGACATACATCCCAATATGTATGCAGAGGGCGAGAGTGATAACATTATCCATTCCTTTGAGATTATTTCAAACTATTACACAAAATGGCTGTTGACTGTGTAATGCATAATAATTATCCCAATATGTATGCAGAGGGTGAGTGATAACATGGTCCATTCCCTTTGATATAATTTTAACTATTACACAAAATGGCTGTTGAATGTGTAATGCATACTAGTATAACTTTCCCATTCATATTATAGGAATAGAACATAAAATGGCTTCCAATGCGACCACCACATACCATAGCAACAAGCTAGTTTGGGGACAAATACTAGCTGTAGTACAAACAATCATTACAGCATATGCACAATGGGGGGAAACCCATACCACAACACAAAGAAGACCTTCACACTCACAGACACAGATTCTTGAGGTGAGTTGTTGTTCTACAACACACAACCACTAACCAACCACTGGAATAACATGAATCATGGCATATTCTACTTTCAGGTTATGTTGTTATGTCACCATGGCAATGGAAAATTACCATGGCAACTCAACAAACATCACTATTATCCCCAACTTCAGCTATATAAGGAGATGGGTGAATTAGCAGAATCAGCTATCACTAGAGGAATACTGACGGGAAGAGAGGAAATTCGGAGAAGAACAAGAGAAAGAACAATGTTCCTTAAGGTCACTATTTTCCTTAGGATAATATCAGTGGCAGTATTTCAAGAATGTAAGTAGCTTGGTACTTGGATTGTGTGCACAGTGGATAGTGGATGATGTACGTACATGTGATAAGTGTTTGAGTTGCAACAAACACTACACTGTTTTAAATTCTGTAAAATAAAAATTGAAATACACTATACTGCACAGGTGGTCCAAGCGCGGTACATTGCATCATTCAACATATAATATTATACATATACTATTTCTAGTAAAATGCACATAACTTCAAAATTTATTGGCTTACAAGGCAACCAAGTACTCCAAATACCAGCCATACCATAAACTAGGAGTAACATAGTATTCTCTAAAAACAATTTCTTCTCACTGACAATAGATTCTTCTACACCTTGTAGGCTATGCCAAAGGTCACCAACATGACACATGTCAACAAACATCACCACCTTGTGGATGTGAACAGGTTTATGAACGCGTGTGTTCCCGTTCCGGAGTCTACACCATGGACTGTGGGTGTGGACTCTTCTCTGCTTATTGTGACACGAGAGGAAACTGGACCATCTTCCAGAGAAGATTCAATGGAGCAGTTGGATTCTATCGCAATTGGAACAGTTATGTCAATGGATTTGGAAACCCCCGAGGAGAATACTGGATGGGACTGGACAACATCCACTGCATGACAAACATTCTTCCTGGAACCAAGCTCAGGGTGGAGTTAGGAGACTGGGAGGGTAACTCTTACTATGCCGAATACTCCCAGTTCGTAGTTGGAGACAGTAGTACTAACTATAAATTGACAGTGACAGGATACAGCGGGAATGCCGGAGACCAGCTCACCCACCACAGTGGACAGATGTTCACTACCTACGACCAAGATCATGACAGCAGAAGTGGAAGCAATTGTGCAGTCTCATACAGAGGGGCTTGGTGGTACAATAGCTGCCATTATGTTAATCTCAATGGTGAGTACTTGACCGGAGGAGTTAAGGATGAAAAAGGACTCTCGTGGTACAATGCCAAACCTAGTAGAGGGTACTACTCATTCAAGTCTGTTGAAATGAAGCTAAAGTTTAACTAAAAGGGTACATCATTTGGAGAATGCTGCTAACAACTTTGTGTGTGTATTCCAGTGTGCATGTACATACGTACATACATACTTGCATCTACACATGCAGTACATTCACATACGTACGTACGTTATATCTTGATACTCAGTAAAATATCATAGTATACGTACATCAACATGTACACAACATGTGGATCTGATAACATCATTGTTAATTATTAGACAGTTTCAATGATTTATTACATAATGAATGCATATTGTATAGTAGTGTTATTTCACTATATAAGAGATATAGGACATATTATATGTTCAATATGAGCACCTACCATGGAACAGTCGTACAATATACTGGTTTGGTACAAGTGTCAGCTGCTACAAACATTTATTATGGCATACATACAAGTAAGACAACCCGCACTATATACCACACAAAGAAGACTTTAACACTCACAGACACAGATCCTTGGGATGAATAGCTGTCCTACAACACACAACCACTAACCAACCACTGGAATAATATGAATCCTGGCATATTCTACCTCAAGTTTACACTGCGATACCACCATAACAAAATAAAATCACTATGGCAACTCAACATACGTCATTCTCATCCTCAACTTTGGCTATATAAGGAGTTGGGTGAATTAGCACAATTAGCTGTCACTAGAGGAATACTAACAGGAAGAGAGGAAGTTCAGAGAAGAACAAGAGAAAGAGCAATGTTCTCTAAGGTCACTATTTTCCTTGGGATAATATCAGTGGCAGCATTTCAAGAATGTAAGTACCTTTGTACAATAGTGTACCAGGACTGTGTGCACAGTGGGTAAAGACATGTGGTGCAACAAACACTACACACACTGACAGGTGTATATTACCGAATATTCTATCAGGCATTCTGTAAAATGAGAATTGAAACACTATTCGGTACAACTCAAAACTACTAAACGTTACCGGATGAAAGTTACCTGTTAATCCAATAACAGTTAATGCTTATCGGTTAAAAGTCAACTGATTTCTGGTAACCGCTAACCAATAACCATTAACGGATAACCGTCAATGGTACGCTATATATTCTTAATCGTTGAAGAAGAAGGACTTAAGGTATCGAAGGTGAGTGTTTGAGTAACAATTCAAAAGTACAAAAGACATGGGAGCATTCATGGTAAAATGTAGTTTCAATTGGATTAGGTAGAAAGCATGTACTGAACATACAGACTGTAATATAAACTATGGGTAACTTAAAATTTCCTCGCACCAAATCTTCTCACTGACACATTTACTGTAAAGTAAACACATAATTAATACATTAAATAAGGTAAAATCTAACGTTCAGTATTATACACCTTGTAGGCTATGCTAAGGGTCATGATGCCTGCCAAACCCTTCCCTGTGGATGTGAACAAGTACACCAGGAAGTATGCTCACATTCCGAAGTATACACCATGGACTGTGGGTGTGGAGCCTTCACTGCTTATTGTGACATGAGAGGAAACTGGACCGTCTTCCAGAGAAGATTCAATGGAGGACTTGAATTCTATCGCAATTGGACAGAATACGTCAATGGATTTGGAAAGCCCAATGGAGAATACTGGATGGGACTGGACAATGTCTACTGCATGACAGACACATACCCTGGAACCAAACTGAGGGTGGAGTTAGGAGACTGGGAAGGGAACTCTTACTATGCTGAATACTCCCAGTTCGTAGTTGGAGACAGTAGTACTAACTATAGAATGAATGTGTCGGGATACAGCGGGAATGCCGAAGATCGGCTTACCTACCACAGTGGACAGATGTTCTCTACCTACGACCAAGATCATGACAGCCACAGGGGGAGTAATTGTGCAGTCTCACTCAGAGGGGGTTGGTGGTACAAGAGCTGCCAATATGTTAATCTCAATGGAAAGTACTTGATTGGAGGAGTTGAGGATTCAAGAGGGGTTACATGGTATAATGCCAAACCTGGTGGACCATGGTATTCTTTCAAGGTGGTTGAAATGAAGCTGAAGTTCAACTAGAAGAGCACATGATTTGGATAATTGTGTTATTCACACTGTGTGTGCATTCCCATATGTACTGCAGGTACACACTTGCATCTACACATACAATACAGTACATTCACATATGCACATTATACTTTAATACTCATAATATAATATTTACCTCCACATGTGTGCAGTGTGTGAAAGTAATAAAATCATTCATTAATTCCAAATCAATTACCAATTAATATCACTCTTATGCAAGAACACTATTATACAACCAAAATTATGGAATAGAATTTACCGAATTACATTTTGTAATCATAACAGCAATCAATGAGAGATCATATGTGACCTTTGTGCGAAGGGAGTCTTTTTCCTGCATCTGAGAAAAATTGCATTTTTGGGATCACGTGATAGCTTGGAGATTCGTAGTTAAGTACATTGAATGGTATAGTGCAGCAACTTCATATCTATCCTGTTCTTAAGATATGGCACTTAAAAATAGATCACATAGGCACATCACACTCTGCATGATACTCAGTGACATATAATATATCCCATTATGTATACAGAGGGTGAGAGTGATAACATTATCCATTCCTTTGAGATAATTTTAACTATAACACAAAATAGACAACAAATCATACATGAAATCATTATATCTGGATTGAGATAAAGATTACCTACAGCAAAAATGAAATGAGCAGTAATCCAAGATTACCCATTCAGGAAATCTGTCATGCATACCGGTTACATACTGTATGTACTATAGTTTGAATAGTAGACATATACGACTGTACTTGTGTACATATGTATGTGAATGCATGTATGGGTATACATACTGTATGTACTCAGTGAGACATGGTACACAATGTAGTGTTGTATCCTGGTTCGGCGAAAGATCAAAGAGGAAAGTGTGCACACATCAGCGCTGGAAGCACAGGTCACTAATGTGTGCACAGGTCACCAGACAGGTTTCATTGTTGGGATTAATTGCGTGAGAACAAGGCAGGAAATTAGTAAACACATTTCTATTGCATATAATATGTTGTATTGGACTATGCACATATCTGCCGTATAAATTGTCTATTATTCACCATGCCAGAATACAAGATAGTTGTATCCTGCCTAGGTGTGCTGCAGCACACCTAGGCAGGATACAACTATTACATGTAGCACACAGTGTTTACAGTAGGGAAATAACCCATATCAACACACCAGTAAGACCCCATCACTGCCGACATAGATCTTTGAGGTGACATGTAGGATGGTGTGTGAACTATAGCTGAAACAGCTATCACTAGAGGAATATTGTCATTTATACATATCATATACTATAGATCTGATTATATACAGTATATATATGAGAGATACACAACTGGTCTGTACTGGTCCATGTTACTACGTACATAGCATGACATGGTACACAGTGCAGTATATGTAGTGCACAGAGTTGACAGAAGGGATACAACCCATACCAGCACACAAAGAAGACCTTCACACTACAGACACAGATCCTTTAGATGACATTTGAGACAGATGCTCATATAGCTAAGAAAGTACTTATATTAATACGAGGGAACAAACTATACCAGTATACAAATAAGACCCTCCATACTACGAGTGTGCACACTGCACATAGGATGTCACAGTATAAATACACATTAGGAGGACAATTGCCAACTCACAACAAGAAGACATGTACACTACAGACAAGGTTCCTTGTGGTGAGACGGAAGAGGTTATGCTACATGCTATCAATAAATGATTACTGCAGCAACACACACTATGACAGTGCCACACTGATAGTTTGTACACTACTACATTGCCATGGTAATGTGAAATCACTATGACAAATCAATATATGTCAATTGAGGGCTATTCAAGTTTATGTGGTAAGTCACCTTGGTAACATAAAATCACCATGACAACTCAACATACGTCATTCTCATCCCCAATTACAGCTATATAAGGAGATGGGTGAGCTAGCAGAAACAGCTGTCACTGGAGGAATACTGACAGGAAGAGAGGAAGTTCAGAGAAGAACAAGAGAAAGAACAATGTTACTTAAGGTCACTATTTTCCTTGGGATAATATCAGTGGCAGCATTTCAAGAATGTAAGTAACTTAGAGTGTACCAGGACTGTGTGCACAGTGGATGATGTACGTATATTTGGTGTGTGGTTGATTCACAACAAACACTACACACACAGGCATGAACAGTACATTCAAACATACACAATGTAGAATATGAAATGGATTATACCGACTGCACATGTGGCCTAGGCCTGGTGTATATCAACGTGCATACTGCTTTACTCTGTCCACAGTGATAGGGACAATATGTGTCACTGTTCATGCTAAAAAGGACTCAGATGCAAACATTACAAACCTCATCATTTGTACAGGTAGTGCTAATGATCACAACAACTGTCAACAAACATCACCACCTTGTGGATGTGAACAGGTTTATCGAGATGTGTGTTTCAACTCTGGATTCTACACCATGGACTGTGGGTGTGGACCCTTCACTGCTTATTGTGACATGGGAGGAAACTGGACCGTCTTCCAGAGAAGATTCAACGGAGCAGTTGAATTCGATCGCAATTGGACAGAATATGTCAATGGATTTGGAAACCCCAATGGAGAATACTGGATGGGACTGGACAACATCCACTGCATGACAAACACTTATCCTGGAACCAAACTGAGGGTGGAGTTAGGAGACTGGGAAGGTAACTCTTACTATGCCGAATACTCCCAGTTCATAGTTGGAGACAGTAGTACTAACTATAGAATGAGTGTGTCGGGATACAGTGGGAATGCCGGGGATCAGCTCTCCTACCACAGTGGACAGATGTTCACTACCTACGACCAAGATCATGACAATTGGAATAAGAATTGTGCAGGTGAAGGCAGAGGGGGTTGGTGGTTCAACAACTGCCACCATGCTAATCTCAATGGTGAGTACTACACTGGAGGAGTTGATGAGGCAGGAGGGGTTACATGGTATAACGCCAAACCTGGTGGAGCGTTTTACTCCTTCAAGATGGCTGAAATGAAGCTAAAGCTTAACTAGAAGAGCACACGATTAAGAAAAAATATGTTCTAATTACACTGTGTGTGCATTCCCACATGTACTGCATGTACACACATGCATCTACACGTACAATACATACACATATAAACATTATACTTTGATACTCATAACAAAATAGATACCTCCACTTGTGTGCAGTGTGTGAAAGTATGTAATATTCATTCAATAATTCCACATTAATCACCAATTATCACTCTCAAGAACAATATTATACAATCAAATAATGCAATTGAATTTACTAAATAACATTTTGTAATCATAACAGCAATCAATGAGAGATCATATGTGACCCTCTATATGAAAAGGTCAGTTTTGCACATCTGACAGGAATTACATCTTTGGTATCACGTGAAAGCTTTGAGATAGTTTCATTGAATAGTACAAGCAGTGGCTTAATTCATATTCTCATTCTTAAGTCACAGTATTTAAAATAGAGCACATATACACATAGCCACATCACACCCTGCATGATACTCAGTGACATAATAATATATCCCAATATGTATGCAGAGGGTGAGAGTGATAACATTATCCATTCCTTTGAGATAATTTTAAACTAGTACACAGAATGGCTGTTGACTGTGTAACTTTCCTATGCATATTCCGTAAATAGAACAAAAAATGGCTTCCAATGTGACCATCACACGTACCATGCAACATGACAGTTTGGGACAAATACCAGCTGTAGTATGAACAACTGTTTCTGCATTTACACAATGGGGGGAACCATATAACCATACAACTTCACACGTACTCACAGACACAGATTCTTGAGGTGAGTTGTTGTCCTACAACACACAACCACTAACCAACCACTGGAATAACATGAATCCTGGTATATTCTACTTTCAGGTTATACTGTTATGTCACCATGGCAATGTGAAATTACCATGGCAACTCAACATACGTCATTCTCATCCTAAACTTCAGCTATATAAGGAGATGGGTGAATCAGCAGAATCAGCTATAACTAGAGGAATACCAACAGGAAGAGAGGAAGTTCAGAGAAGAACAAGAGAAAGAACAATGTTCTCTAAGGTCACTATTTTCCTTGGGATAATATCAGTGGCAGCATTTCAAGAATGTAAGTATCTTGGTACAATCGTGTACCAGGATTGTGTGCACAGTGGGTAAAGGACATGTGGTGTGTGGTTGATTTGCAACAAGCACTACACACAGGTGTATATTTACAGAAGATTATAACATACATTCTGTAAAATGAGAATTGAAACACTACATACAAGTGGGCTAAGACCAATCTATTACATCGTTCTACACACATGCATATACAGTGCTGGAGCCAGCTCTTTTAAAGTGGGGAGGCCAGTGAGGCTTCTGATGCTAGACCCTTGCTCATTTTCCAGATAGCTGTAAGCTGGCGAATAGCGTGTCTCATAGTGGCGACTATGGCATTATGTAAAGGCGACTTTGATGTCACGACAAAATGGAGTGAGTACGGTTGCAGTCTACTACGTATACAGCGTGGACTGCAACAATGCTCAAGCGGTTAAAGGTATTAACTCAAACTGGTCTTGAAAACAAAAAGTGGGGCAGCTATGGCCGCCCCTATGGCGCCGGCCATGATATACCATTTATGGTGAAATGTAGCTTCAATTGGTTTAGGTAGCAAGCACGTACTGCACATACAGACTGTACTATAAACTATGGGTAACTTGAAATCTCCTCAAACCAAATCTTCTCAATGACACATTTACTGTAAAGTAAACATTTAAAGAATACATTGAAACAAAGTAAAATCTAACATTCTGTATTATACACCTTGTAGGCTATGCTAAGGGTCACGATGCCTGCCAACCCCTCCCTTGTGGATGTGAACAAGTACACCAGGAAGTATGCTCACATTCCGGGATCTACACCATGGACTGTGGGTGTGGACCCTTCAATGCTTATTGTGACATGAGAGGAAACTGGACCGTCTTCCAGAGAAGATTCAATGGAGGAGTTGAATTCTATCGCAATTGGACTGAATATGTTAATGGATACGGAAAGCCCAATGGAGAACACTGGATGGGGCTCGACAACATCCACTGTATGACAAACACGTACCCTGGAACTAAACTGAGGGTGGAGTTAGGAGACTGCGAAGGCAACTCTTACTATGCCGAATACTCCCAGTTCATAGTCAGAGACAGTAGTACTAACTATAGAATGAATGTTTCGGGATACAGCGGAAATGCCGGGGATCAGCTCTCCTACCACAGTGGACAGATGTTCTCTACCTACGACCAAGATCATGACAGCAGTGGGGGTAGGAATTGTGCCGTCTTATTCAGAGGGGGTTGGTGGTACAACAACTGCCACCATGTTAATCTCAATGGTCAGTACTTGATTGGAGGAGTTGCAGATGTAAAAGGGGTTATATGGTATAATTTCAAACCTGGTGGAGGGTGGTACTCTTTAAAGGTGGTTGAAATGAAGCTGAAGTTTAACTAGAAGAGCACATGATTTGGAAGTAAGTGTTAATCACTCTGTGTGTGCATTCCCATATGTACTGCATGTACACACTTGCATCTACACATACACATACACAATATACTTTGATACTCTTAACATAATATATACCTCCACATGTATGCATTGTGTGAAAGTAATAACATCATTCATTAATTCCACATTAATCACCAATTATCACTCTCAAGAACAATATTATGCCATCAAATAATGCAATTGAATTTAATGAATTACATGTTGTAATCATAACAGCAATCAATGAGAGATCATATGTGACCCTCTATATGAAAAGGGTCAGTTTCGCACATCTGACAGGAATTACATCTTCGGTATCGCGAAAGCTTTGAGATAGTTTCATTGAATAGTACAAGCAGTGGCTTAATTCATATTCCCATTTTTAAGTCACACCATTGAAAAATAGAGCACATACACATATGCACATCACAAGCCTGTATGATACTCAGTGACATATAATATATACTAATATGTATGCAGAGGGTGAGAGTGATAATAAAAGCCATTCCTTTGAGATAACTTTAAACTATTGCACAAAATGGCTGTTGACTGCATAATGTTGTGTAACATGTATGCCTATGCAACCTATGCATATTCCGTAAATAGAACATAAAATGGCTTCCAATGTGACCATCACATACGTACCATGCAACATGACAGTTTGGGACAAATACTAGCTGTAGTATGAACAACTGTTACTGCATTTACACAATGGGGGAACCCATATAACCATACAAGGAGGAGCTTCACACATACTCACAAGCACTGATTCTTGAGGTGAGTTGTTGTCCTACAACACACATCCACTAAACATGAATCCTGGTATATTCTAATTTCACTTTATGCTGCTATTTCACCATGGCAATGTAAAATTATCATGGCAACACAACATGCATCAAACTCATCCTCAACTTTGTCTATATAAGGAGATGGGTGAATTTACAGAATCAGCAATTACTAGGGCAATACTGACAGGAAGAGAGGAAGTTCAGTATTCAGTTTAGTATTGTGTGTCTATTGCATGCAAATGCATCTACACATGTACAAATATGCACATCAAACTTTGATACTCATAACATATATGCTTCAATATGTGTGCTTTGTGTGAAATTAATAATATTCATTTTTCAGATTCCAATCTATTATTTTCAGCAATAATAATCAACTATTCATTGTAATTGAAATTATTGAATCACGTTTTTAAGGATAACAGTGATCAAGGAGAAATCACAATATCTACATTAAATCACAAAGCACACAGTGATGTACAATAATTATTACATACGTAGGTACATCTACATTCACACAACACTAACATTATGTACAGATCACTGTGAGTAGTTGGGTCATAGGCTACACACATCCACTAGATAGCTATTGAAACAGTATTAACTCTAGAAAATTATCAACAACAAAACATTTGCTGAAATTTATTGTACAGTTATAATTATTAGGCTACATATGCCATATCACAATGGTGATCTAGTTCAAATAGTAGACATATACAACTGGACTTGACTATGTAAATGCATGTAATATGTAAATGTGTATACATATGTACTCAAAGTGACATGGTACACAATGTAGTGATGTAGCACACAGTGTTAACAGAAGGGAAATAACCCATATCAGCACATGAGAGAGACCTCAACACTGCAGACACTGACCAATTACAGTGAATCCTCATAAATTATTGTGTCTGCAATTCAACTTCAAAAGATACGGCAGATTAACAGGACATCATCACTATTAGTATAATTATATTGATAGTGGGAAATTGTGGTGGATACATAACATGAATCCTGTCATACTCCATTTTCAGTTTGCACTACTATGTCACCATGGCAATGTGAACTTGCCATGGCAACTCAGGTACATCACTTTCAACTGCAGGCTACACACATGAGGAGGTGTGTGACCAGCTACCACTAGAGGGACACTGTCGTGTGAACATATGTACTAATTCATATAAGACACATATTATACAACTGTACTGGTGTATGTCACCATGTACATAGCATGACATGGTACACAATGCAGTGCATGTAGTACACAGAGTTGACAGAAGGGATATAACCCATACCAGCACATGAAGAAGACCTTCACACTACAGACACTGATCCTTGAGGTGAGTTGTTGTCCTACAACACACAACCACTAACCAACCACTGGAATAACATGAATCCTGGCATGTTCCACTTTTCAGTTTATGCTGCTATGTCACCATGGCAATATGATATTGCCATGGCAACTCAACATACGTCATTTTCATCCTCAACAACAGCTATATAAGGAGATGGGTGAATTAGAAGAATCAGCTCTCACTAGAGAAATACTGACAGGAAGAGAGGAAGTTCAGAGAAAGAACAATGTTCTCTAAGGTCACTATTTTCCTTGGGATAATATCAGTGGCAGCATTTCAAGAATGTAAGTATCTTGGTACAATAGTGTACCAGAACTGTGTGCACAGTGGATGATGTACATACATACATGTGATTAGTGTTTGATTCATAGCAAACACTACACACAGGTGCATATTTACAGAATATTTGAACATAAATTTTGTAAAATAAGAATTGAAATACACTGTACTGTACTGTACAGGTGGTCTAAGCCTGGAATATTTCTATCATTCAACATATGCACTTTTACTATTTCAAGTATAATACACATAACTTAAAAATTTATTGGTTTACCAGGTAAGCAAGTACTGCAAATACCAGCCATACTATAAACTAGATAGAAACTTAGTATTCTCTAAAAACTGACACATTAACTGCAAACCAAACGCAGAATATCCAATCTGACTTCTACACCTTGTAGGCTATGCTAAAGGTCATGATCATGACACATGTCAACAAACATCACCACCTTGTGGATGTGAACAGGTTTATGAACGCGTGTGTTCCCACTCTGGAGTCTACACCATGGACTGTGGGTGTGGACCCTTCACTGCTTATTGTGACATGAGAGGAAACTGGACTGTCTTCCAGAGAAGATTCAATGGAGCAGTTGGATTCTATCGCAATTGGAATAATTACGTCAATGGATTTGGAAAACCCAATGGAGAATACTGGATGGGACTGGACAACATCCACTGCATGACGAACAGTATTCCTGGAACCAAACTGAGGGTGGAGTTAGGAGACTGGGAAGGGAACTCTTACTATGCCGAATACTCCCAGTTCATAGTTGGAGACAGTAGTACTAACTATAGAATGAGCGTGTCGGGATACAGCGGGAATGCCGGAAATCAGCTCTCCTACCACAGTGGACGGATGTTCACTACCTACGACCAAGATCATGACAGCAAAAGTGGGGGCAATTGTGCAGTCACAGGCAGAGGGGGTTGGTGGTACGGTTGGTGCCACGATGTTAATGTCAACGGTGAGTACTTGACTGGAGGAGTTAAGGATCCAAAAGGGGTTACATGGTACAATGCCATACCTGGTGGAGGGCACTACTCCTTCAAGGTGGTTGAAATGAAGATGAAGTTTACCTAGACAGGCACATCATTTGTAGAATTCTGCTAACAACTTCGTGTGTGTATTCCTGTGTGCACTCCATGTACATACGTGCATATGTACGTATGTTACACCTTGATACTCAATCACATATTATTTTATGTATACCTCAACATGTACGTATATGTATACAATGTGTGGATCTGATTACATTATTGTTAATCTCTGATTACATAGTTTCAATGATATATTACATAATGAATGCATAATGTATGATAGAGTTATTTATATTAGAGATGTAGAGTATAAAATACTTTCAATATGGCAAACCACCATGGATCAGCCATAGAGTAATATGCTAGTTTGGGACAAGTGGCAGCTGCTACAAACATTTATTATGGCATACATACAAGTAAGACAAACTGTACTATTATACCACACAAAGAAGACCTGCACACTCACAGACACAGATCCGTGAGGTGAGTTGTTGTTCTACAACACACAACCACTAACCAACCACTGGAATAACATGAATCCTGGCATATTCCACTCTCAGTTAATGCTGTTATGTCACCATGGCAATGTGAAATTACCATGACAGCTCAACATGCGTCATTCTCATCCTCAACTACGGCTATATAAGAAGATGGGTGAATCAGCAGAATCAGCTGTCACTAGAGGAATACCGACAGGAAGAGAGGAAGTTCAGAGAAGAACAAGAGAAATAACAATGTTCTCTAAGGTCACTATTTTCCTTGGGATAATATCAGTGGCAGCATTTCAAGAATGTAAGTAACTTGGTACATGGACTGGGTGCACAGTGGATAAAGGACATGTGGTGTGTGGTTGAATTGCAACAAACACTACACATACACAGGAATCAACAGTATATTCTAACATACATACTGTAGAATAAGGAATGGATTATATTGTATTGCATATGTGGCCTAGGCCTAGTGTATATCTATGTGCATACACCTTTACTCTGTCCACAGTAACAGGGACAATATGTGTCACTGTTCATGCAAACAAGAACTCAGATGGGAACATTACAACCCCCGTTGTTTGTACAGGTAATGCTAAAAGTCATGACCCTGACATATGTCAACCACCTTGTGGATGTGAACAGGTTTATCGCGAAGTATGCTTGCGTTCTGGAGTCTACACAATGGACTGTGGGTGTGGACCCTTCACAGCTTATTGTGACATGAGAGGAAACTGGACTGTCTTCCAGAGAAGATTCAATGGAGCAGTTGGATTCTATCGTAATTGGACTGAATACATCAATGGATTTGGAAATCCCAGACAGGAATTCTGGATGGGACTGGACAACATCCACTGCATGACAAGCAGCTTTCCTGGAACCAAACTGAGAGTGGAGTTAGGAGACTGGGAAGGTAACTCTTACTATGCCGAATATTCCCAGTTCGTAGTCGGAGACAGTAGTACTAACTTTAGAATGAATGTGTCGGGATACAGCGGGAATGTAAAAGATCGACTCTCCTCCCTCAGTGGACAGATGTTCTCTACCTACGACCAAGATCATGACAGTTCTGGTGGGAATTGTGCAGTCTCAAACAGAGGGGGTTGGTGGTACAAGGGATGCCACCTTGCTAATCTTAACGGTGAGTACTTGACTGGAGGAGTTCAGGATGTAAAAGGGGTTACATGGTATAGAGCCAAACCTGGTGGAGGGTGGTACTCCTTCAAGGTGGCTGAAATGAAGATGAAGTTCAACTGGAAGAGCATATGATTTGGAAAATTGTGTAATTGCTCAGTGTATGTATTCCCATAATCTGTACTGTGGGTATATATTTGTATCAGATACTACACATACAATACATACACATGTAACAAAATATATACCTCCACTTGTGTGCAGTGTGTGAAAGTATGTAATATTCATTCAATAATTCCAAATTTATCACCAATTATCACCCTCAAGAACAATATTATACAATCAAATAATGCAATAGAATTTACTGAACTATATTTTGTAATCATTACAGCAATCAATGAGAGATCATATACGATCCTCCATGCAATAAGGGTTATTTACATGCTTTGGACAGAAATTGCCTTTTTAGTATCACGTGAGAGCTTAGAGATAGTTTCGTCAAATAGTACAAGTGGTGGCTTCATATATCCTGTTCTTAATTTACGGCACATAAAAATACATCACATACACATAGGCACATCACACTCTGCATGATACTCAGTGACATACATACCAATAAGTATGTAGAGGGTGAGAGTGATAACATTATCCATTCCTTTGAGATAATTCCAACTATTGCACAAAATGACTGTTGACTGCATAATGCATAATAGTGCAACCTTTCTATGTGCATTACGGATAGAGTATAAAACGGTTTCCAATGTGACCACCACATATGTACCATAGCAACATGACAGTTTGGGACACATATTAGCTGTAGTATGAATAACTGTTACTATTTACCCAAGGGGGCATCCCATACCACCACCACACAAGGAAGACCTTCACACATACAGACACAGATCCTTGAGGTCAGTTGTTGTTCTGCAACACACAACCACTAACCAACCACAGCAAGTACATGAATCCTGGCATATTCTACTTTCAGTTCATGCTGTTATGTCACCATGGCAATGTAAAATTGCCATGGCAACTCAACATACGTCATTCTCATCCTAAACTTCAGTACTTGACCGGAGGAGTTAAGGATCCAAAAGGGGTTACATGGTTTAATGCGAAACCTGGTGGAGGGCAATACTCCTTCAAGATGGCTGAAATGAAGATGAAGTTTAACTAGAAGAGCCCATGACTTGAACTATGTACTAATCACACTGTGTATGCATTTCCTCATGTACTGCGTGTACACACTTGCATCTTCACATACAATACATACACATATGCACATAATACCTTGATACTCATAACACAATATATACCTCCACATGTATGCAGTGTGTGAAAATAATAACATTCATTCATTAATTCCACATTAATCACCAATTATCACTCTCAAGAGCAATATTATACAATCAAATAATGCAATTGAATTTACTTAATTAAATTTTGTAATCACAACAATAATCAATGAGAGATCATATGTTGACCCTCCATATGAAAAGGGTCAGTTTGCACATCTGATGGGAATTAAATCTTTGGTATCACATGGAAGGTTTGAAATAGTATCATCAAATAGTACAAGCACTGGCTTAATTCACATTATCATTCTTAAGTCACAGCGTTAAAAATAGAGCACGTACACATATAGGCACATCACACCCTGCATGATACTCAGTGACACATGCAGGGTACATAATATAATGACATATGGTAATATATACCAATATGTATGCAGAGGGTGAGAGTGATAACATTATCCATTCCTTTGAGATGATTTAAACTATTACACAAAATGACTGTTGACTGTGTAATGTATAATGGTGAAACTTTCTTATGTATATTAAGGTAATATAACATAAAATGGTTTTCAATGTAACCATCACATACATACCATAGCAACATGACAGTTTGGGACAAATACTAGCTGTAGTATGAACAATTGTTACTGCATTTACACAATGGGGGAACCCATATAACCATACAAGGAGGACCTTCACACATACAGACACTGATTCTTGAGGTGAGTTGTTGTCCTACAACACACAACCACTAACCAACCACTGGAATAACATGAATCCTGGCATATTCTACTTTCAGTTTATGCTGCTATGTCACCATGGTAAAATGATATTGCCATGGCAACTCAACATACGTCATTCTCATCCTAAACTACAGCTATATAGGGCGATGGGTGAATTAGCAGAATCAGCTGTCATTAGAAGAATATACTAACAGAAAGAGAGGAAGTTCAGAGAAGAACAAGAGAAAGAATGATGTTCTCTAGGGCCACTATTTTCCTTGGGATAATATCAGTGGCAGCATTTCAAGAATGTAAGTAACTTTGAACAATAGTGTACCAGGAATGTGTACAGTGGGTAAAGGACATTTGGTGTGTGGTTGATTCACAACAAACACTACACATACACAGGCATCAACAGTATATTCTAACATGTATATTGTAGAATAAGAAATGAATTATATTGTACTGCATATGTGGTCTAGGGTAAGAATGTAAGCAATTTGGTACATGGACTGTGTAAACAGTGGACAACAGACATGTGGCATGCATGTGGTATGCATGTGGTTGAGTCACAACAAACACTACACACACAGAAATGAACAGTATATTCTGTAGAATATGAAATGAAACATATGTACTGCATTTGTTCACTCAGCCTAGGGCTGGTGTATATCTACATACATACACCTGTGCTCTGTACACAGTGGTAGGGACAGTTTGTGTCACTGTTCATGTAAAGAGGCTCACATGGGAACATTGCAATCCCCATCATTTGTACAGGTAGTGCTAAGGGTCATGATCACAACACATGTCAGCAAATATCACCACCTTGTGGATGTGAACAGGTTTATCAAGATGTGTGTTCCCATTCTGGAGTCTATACCATGGACTGTGGGTGTGGACCCTTCACTGCTTATTGTGACATGAGAGGAAACTGGACTGTCTTCCAGAGAAGATTCAATGGAGCAGTTGGATTCTATCGCCATTGGAATAATTATGTCAATGGATTTGGAAACCCCAGAGGAGAATACTGGATGGGACTTGACAACATCCACTGCATGACAAACACTATTCCTGGAACCAAACTGAGGGTGGAGTTAGGAGACTGGGAAGGGAACCCTTACTATGCTGAATACTCCCAGTTTGTAGTTGGAGACAGTAGTACTAACTATAAATTGACAGTGTTGGGATACAGCGGGAATGCCGGGGATCAGATCACTTACCACAGTGGACAGATGTTCTCTACCTACGACCAAGATCATGACAGCAGAAGTGGGGGCAATTGTGCAGTCTCATCCAGAGGGGCTTGGTGGTACAAGATCTGCCACAGTGTTAATCTCAATGGTGAATATTTGACTGGAGGAGTTCAGGATGTTAGAGGACTCTCATGGTACAATGCCAAACCTGGTGGAGTGTACTACTCATTTAAGTTTGTTGAAATGAAGCTAAAGTTCAACTAGAAAGGCACATCATTTAAAAAATGGCACTAACAACTTTGTGTGTGTATTTACTTGCATATACACATGCAGTACATTCATATACATATGTACAGGCGTTATACCTTGATACTAAAATATTATCATATACGTACATCAATATGTTTACAAGGTGTGGATCTGATAACATGATTGTTAATTATTAGACAGTTTCAATGATTTATCAAAATGAATGTATGTATAATAGTGTTATTTCACTATATTAGAGAACATAAAATACCTTCTAATATGGCCACAGCAACAATGTGCTAGTTTGAGACAAGTACCAGCTGGTACAAACATTAATTATGGCATATATACAAAGAAGATAAAACCTACTATTATACCACACAAAGACCTTAAGAGACCTTAAAACCCATACTAAAACGACATGAGGAAGACCTTCACACTCACAGACACAGATCCTAGAGGTCAGTTGTTGTCCTACAACACACAACCACTAACCAACCACTGGAATAACATGAATCCTGGTATATTCTACTTTCAGGTTATGCTGCTATGTCACCATGGCAATGTGAAATTACCATGACAACTCAACATACGTCATTCTCATCCCCAACTACAGCTATATAAGGAGATGGGTGAGCTAGCAGAAATAGCTGATACTGGAGAAATACTGACAGGAAGAGAGAAAAAAAAAGAGAAAGAACGATGTTCTCTAAGGTCACTATTTTCCTTGGGATATTATCAATAGCAACTTTTCAAGAATGTAAGTAACTTAAAGTGTACCAGGACTGTGCGTACAGTGAATGATATATGTACATTTGGTGTGTGGTTGATTCACAACACACTACACACACATGCGAGAACAGTACATTCTAACATACACAATGTAGAATATGAAATGGATTATACTGTACTGCATATGTGGCCTAGGCCTGGCGTATATCCATATACGTGCATACACCTTTACTCTGTCCCCAGTGAGAGGGACAATACGTGTCATTGTTCACGCTAAAAAGGAGTCAGATGTGAACATTACAACCCCCATCATTTGTACAGGTAATGCTAAAGGGCATGACCCTGACATATGTGTCAACAACCTTGTGGATGTAAACAGGTTTTATGAACAAGTGTGTTCCCACTCTGGTGTCTACACCATGGACTGTGGGTGTGGACCCTTCACTGCTTATTGCGACATGAGAGGAAACTGGACCGTCTTCCAGAGAAGATTCAATGGAGGAGTTGAATTCTATCGAAATTGGAACAGTTACATCAATGGATTTGGAAATCCCAATGGAGAACACTGGATGGGACTTGACAACATCCACTGCATGACAAACAGCTATCCTGGAACCAAACTGAGGGTGGAGTTAGAAGACTGGGAAGGTAACTCTTACTATGCTGAATACTCCCAGTTCGTAGTTGGAGACAGTAGTACTAACTATAGAATGAACGTGTCGGGATACAGCAGGAATGTCGGGGATCAGCTGTCCCAACACAGTGGACAGATGTTCACCACCTACGACCAAGATCATGACAAGTGGGGTAGGAATTGTGCAGTCGAATTCAGAGGGGGTTGGTGGTACCTGAGCTGCCACAGTGTTAATCTCAATGGAAAGTACTTGATTGGAGGAGTTAAGGATCCAAAAGGGATTTCATGGTATAATTTCAAACCTGGTAGAGGGCACTATTCCTTCAAGGTGGTTGAAATGAAGCTGAAGTTTAACTAGAAGAGCACATGACTTGGAAATATGTGCTAATCACACTGTGTGTGCATGTACACACTTGCATCTACACATACAATACATACACATGATACTCATAGCATAATACGGTACGGACCAAAAAAAACTAAACGTTACCGGATAAAAGTTACCTGTTAATCCGATAACAGTTAACGCTTATCGGTTAAAAGTTAACTGATTTCTGGTAACCGTTAACCGATAACCGTTAACGGATAACCGTCAATGGTACGTTATAAATTCTTAATCGTTGAAAAACAAGGTCTTAAAGTATCGAAAGTGAGTGTTTGAGTAACGATTCAAAAGCACAAAAGACATGGGAACATCTCTCCGTCTTCCTGGATCTAGTAGATCGACTCTTCGACGGATCGTTCGTGAGTTACGCAATTCGCAGCTGTTATTTAGTAATATACGCTTACGTATCAATGATTACGCAATGAAAAAACTACCGGTAACGGTTAACGGATAACGGTTAACCGTTAACAGTTAACTGAAAAAAGGTAAAGGAGATTACCGTTTGGTTTTTTTTGAACCGTACTGTATATACCTCCACATGTATGCAGTGTGTGAAAGTAATAACATCATTCATTAATTCCACATTAATCACCATTTATCACTCTCAAGAACAATATTATACAATCAAATAATGCAATTGAATTTCTTGAATTACATTTTGTAATCATAACAGCAATCAATCATCAATCAGTCCAATAAATCCAGTGATACAATTTGTCAATCATCAATCAATCGATCATATGTGACCCTCTATATGAAAAGGGTCAGTTTCACACGTGATGGGAATTAAATCTTTGAAATCACGCGAAAGCTTTAAGATAGTTTCATTGAATAGTAAAAGAAGTGGCCTAATTCATATTCTCATTCTTAAGTCACAGCATTTAAAAATAGAGCACACACACACATAGGCACATCACACCCCGCATGATACTCAGTGACATATAATATATCCCAATATGCATGCAGAGGGTGAGGATGATAATAATATCCATTCCTTTGAGATGATTTAAACTAATACACAAAATGGCCATTGATGGCCATCACAAAATGGCTGTTGACTATGCAATGTATAATGGTGTAACTTTCCTATGTATATTACGGAAAGAGAACACAAAATGGCTTCCAATGTGACCATCATATACGTACCATGCAACATGACAGTCTGGGACAAATACCAGCTGTAGTATGAACAACTTTCACTGCATTTACACAATGGGGGAACCCATATAACCATACAAGGAGGACCTTCACACATGCTCACAGACACTGATTCTTGAGGTGAGTTGTTGTTCTACAACACACAACCACTAACCAACCACTGGAATAACATGAATCCTGGCATATTCCACTTTCATTCTATGTCTCAACTGTGACTATATAATGAGATGGGTGAATTAGCAAAATCAGCTGTCATTAGAGGAATACTGACAGGAAGAAAGGAAGTTCAGAGAAGAACAAGAGAAAGAACAATGTTCTCTAAGGTCACTATTTTCTTTGGGATAATATCAGTGGCAGCATTTCAAGAATGTAAGTAACTTGGTACATGGACTGTGTGTACAGTGGATGACAGACATGTGGTGTGTATGTGGTTGATTCACAACGAACACTACACACACAGGAATGATTAGTATATTCTAACATACATACTGTAGAATATGAAATGAAACATATGTACTGTATTGTTCACTTGGCCTAGATCTGGTGTATGTCTACGTGCATACATCTGTGCTCTGTATACACTGACCGGAACAGTGTGTGTCACTCTTCATGTAAAGGGGCTCAGATGTGAACATTACAACCCCCATCATTTGTACAGGTAATGCTAAAGGTCATGATCACAACACATGTCAACAAACATCACCACCTTGTGGATGTGAACAGGTTTATCAAGATGTGTGTTCCCACTCTGGAGTCTACACCATGAACTGTGGGTGTGGACCCTTCACTGCTTATTGTGACATGACAGGAAACTGGACTGTCTTCCAGAGAAGATTTAATGGAGCAGTTGGATTCTATCGCAATTGGAACAGTTATGTCAATGAATTTGGAAACCCCAAAGGAGAATACTGGATGGGGCTGGATAACATCCACTGCATGACAAACATTCTTCCTGGAACCAAACTGAGGGTGGAGTTAGGAGACTGGGAAGGGAACTCTTACTATGCCGAATACTCCCAGTTCGTAGTTGGAGACAGTAGTACTAACTATAGAATGAGCGTGTCGGGATACAGCGGGAATGCCGGGGATCAGCTGTCCTACCACAGTGGACAGATGTTCACTACCTACGACCAAGATCATGACAGAGGTGATGGTAACTGTGCCATTCCATACAGAGGTGGTTGGTGGTACAGGAGCTGCTTTAATGTCAATATTAATGGTGAATATTTGACTGGAGGAGTGAATGATCTAAAAGGACTCTCGTGGTACAATGCCAAACCTGGTGAAGGGTACTACTCATTCAAGTCTGTTGAAATGAAGCTAAAATTTAACTAGATGAGCACATCATTTGGAGTATTGTGCTAACAACTCTGTATTCCTGTGTGCACTACATGTACATACATACTTGCATCTACACATACAGTACATACACATATGTACATTACACTTTGATACTTAGTGACATTATAATGATATTATGCATACGTACATTAATGTATGTGGATCTGATTACATTATTGTTAATCATTGATTAGGCAGTTTCAATGATCTCTTACAAATGACTGAATAATGTATAATAGTGTTCTTTCACTATATTAGTTATATAGAGCATAAAATACCTTCCAGTATGGTCATGTACCATGGAATTGCTACGCAGGAATATTATAGTGTTGGACAAGTGCCAGCTGCTACAAACATTAACTAGTGCATACATACAAGACAACCCACATATATTACATATATATACACCACACAAGGAAGATCTTTACAATACAGAAGTAATTAAATCCTTGTGATGAGTTGTTGTTCTACAACACACAACAACTAACCAACCACTGGAATAACATGAATCCTGGTATATTCCACTTTCAGTTTATGCTGTTATGTCACCATGGCAATTTTACATTATTCTCATACTCAACTACGACTATATAGTACTAACTATAAATTGACAATGTCAGGATACAGCGGGAATGTTGGAGACCAGATGACCTACCACAGTGGAGCAATGTTCAGTACCTTTGATGAAGATCATGATGAGAATGGTGGTAACTGGGCAAGTAGTTACAAAGGGGCTTGGTGGTACAAAAGCTGCCATACAGCTAATCTTAACGTTGAGTACCAGGCTGCAGGAACCAATAAAGCAAACGGAATCTCATGGAACAACGCCAAACCTGGAGGAGTGCAATACTACATGTTCAGAGTAGTTGAGATGAAGCTGAAATTTAACATCTAACTGCGGATCTGGAGAATCGTGCTAACCACTTTGTGTGTGCATTCCTGCATGTATGTACTATGTGTGCATACTTGCATTTACACATACAGCACATACACATAATATACACATCACATTTTATACTCATATTATATATCCCAACATATATGCAATGTGTGAAAGTAATAATATTATTCATTGCTTTAGACAATTTCAATTATCACTTTTGGTAAATTTAATAATGCCATTGAAGCAGATAATTACATTGTGATCACAAGAACAATCAACAAGTAGTCGAGAAATCACCAGCACATAAGGTTATATTCCGCATGAATTGCAATGATAATTATTACATCTACGTTCACACAATATTGACAGTCATTGTACAGGTGGTGGATGATGTGATAGGCATAAACACTGGATAATGGTCAAAATAGTATTAACACAAGAACATTAATGCAACAAATGATTGCTAACAGCTAACCAGAAGTACAGACTGTATTACTATTATATTATTATTACTGTACCCAAAGAATTTATATTCACATATCCATAATGAGACTCTTCAGCCCCATTTCAGTATAATTCATTGGTTTGGGTGGTTCGTGTTCACTGATTGTAAATTCTAATTTTGTAATTATTACCTCTTCCAATGGGAGTGAAGACACCTGAATGGTATCTATGTTGTGAGTGATATGTCCCCCACACAAGGTGAAAGCAATACCAATTAACATGACATATCGCCTTCAATACTGTCATCTGTTACCCAACTGGTAGGATACTGACTCTACTGTGCTTAGCAGGTGTCATCATGTGTTATATATGCCATGACTTCCCATTTGAGCAAAACAAGACAATGACATACATACGTGCCTGTAGGATATAGTGAGACAGGGTCACAGTGCTATACATTAGTTGTTGTTTTAGTAGACAAAAACAACGAGATAAAGATTGCAATATCAACAATCCTAATGTTCCACATTTTTGGTTATATTGCCATGACAACAGATACATACGTCATTCTCATTCCGAGCAAAGACTATATAAGGAGATTTCATGCCATGTTACCATGGTAATGTTAAATCACCATGACAACTAAACATACGTCATATTCATCCTCAACTACGACTATATAAGGAGATGGGTGAATTAGCAGAATCAGCTGGCACTAGAGGAATACTGACAGGAAGAGAGGAAGTTCAGAGAAGAACAAGAGAAAGAACAATGTTCTCTAAGGTCACTATTTTCCTTGGGATAATATCAGTGGCAGCATTTCAAGAATGTAAGTAACTTGGTACATAGGTTGTGTGCATAGTGGGTATAGGACATGTGGCGTGCCTGATTCATTAAAAGCATACACATACATAGGCACAAGTAGAGTAGTAGGGATTATATTCTTATATTTCAACATATTAAAGAACTATTATACTGTATATTTGGCCTGATGTATATCTATGTACATGCACATACCACTTACAGTAACCTCAATCAGTTTAGGAGACAATCAAGTGCTGTACAATGTCATATAGGCTGCCGTATAACCTACAAGTAACCTAATACTTTTTGAAGATTGATCTCTCTTTTCACTGACATATTGGCATTGAACACCAAGTCTTACTACCAGTAGCTGATGGCAATCTTTTAACATTCACTATACACCTTGTAGGCTATGCTAAAGGTCAAGATACCTGCCCAACTCTTCCCTGTGAATGTGAACAAGTACACCAGGAAGTATGCTCACGTTCTGGGAATTACACCATGAACTGTGGGTGTGGACCCTTCACTGCTTATTGTGACATGAGAGGAAACTGGACCGTCTTCCAGAGAAGATTCAATGGAGCAGTTGAATTCTATCGAAATTGGAACAGTTATGTCAATGGATTTGGAAACCCCCGAGGAGAATACTGGATGGGACTGGACAACATCCACTGCATGACAAGCACATCTCCTGGAACTAAACTGAGGGTGGAGTTAGAAGACTGGGAAGGCAACTCTTACTATGCTGAATACTCCCAGTTCGTGGTTGGAGACAGTAGTACTAACTATAGAATGAGTGTGTCGGGATACAGTGGGAATGTCAAGGATCAGCTCTCCTTCCACAATGGACAGATGTTCTCTACCTACGACCAAGATCATGACAGTTGGAGTGGGAATTGTGCAGTCTCATACAGAGGAGCTTGGTGGTTCAGGGGCTGCCACTATGTTAATCTCAACGGTGAGTACTTGACTGGAGGAGTTAAGGATCCAAAAGGGGTTATATGGTATAATTTCAAACCTGGTGGAGGGCAATACTCCTTCAAGGTGGTTGAAATGAAGATGAAGTTTAACTAAAAGAACTTATGATTTGGAATTTTGCGCAATTGCTCAGTGTGTGTATTCTCATATGTACTGCAGGTACACACCTGCATCTACACATACAATACATATACATTTGCACATTATACTTTGATACTCATAACACAATATATACCTCCACATGTATGCAGTTTGTGAAAGTAATAATCATTCTTCAATTGTGTGAAAATAATAAGTGTGAAAATAATATAATTCATTTATTACACATTAATCATCAATTATCACTTTCAAGAATTACATTATGCGATCAAATAATGCAATTAAATTTACTGAATTACATTTTGTAATCATAACAGCAATCAATGTTAAATCATCCACTGTCCACGCAAAAAGATCATTTTCACACATCTGACAGAGATTGTGCTTTTGGTATTATATGAAAGCTTAGAGATAGCTTCATCAAATAGTATAAGCGGTGGCTTCAAATCTATTCCTGTTCTTAATTTACGGCACTTAGAACAGATCACTTCGAGAGTCACGTATCAGAGAAAACGAGCAACATATGCTCTCTTACATCATTCTGTATAATAGCAATCACATGACACATACAGTCGGGTAGAGTGAACTTTGAATGGTATTTAAAGCTCCGTATTATCACAAAATGACGTTTTTCCAGTGAAATGGATTTGTAAAAAACCAGTTTCCGCACAAAAAGATCAAATTTACAACATTCAAACCACAACATGTTTGATATATGCATTATAAATATGTTATACTTAAAATTAGAAATTCAAAGAAAATAAATGAAAATTCTCAATTGCTCAGTATTCAAATGTATACTTAGCATGAATATGACCCTTTTCACATGGACGATCACATATACATACTTCAAATCACAAGCATATACAGTCATATTCTGAATGGATTAAAACAAATTAAATTACATCTTCATTCACACAACACCAACTTTTTTGCATGGATCATTTTGGGGAGGTGGGTGATATGCTACACATACATAATACATCTTGTTGATGTACCAAATTCCTAATTCGTGACTGACTGCCACATATGGTATGCATTATTACAGTGTAAATATTAAATATTCATCCAGGCTACGTATATGGGTAAGGACAAACCTGTCCACCATATCCCTGAGCATGTGAGGAAGCAGTACAGACAAGTGCCCATGTTCCATAGTCTACACAATGTACTGCGATTAGAATAGACTGTAATTGAGGTTGATCACCACCAATTTAGATGTGATAACACCGATAGACAAGCAATCATACATGCAGTGTTTCCCCCAGAAAAGAAATAAAGGGGGGGAGGGGTCACTACGAATGTTTTGATGTATAATTATCAATATTGCTTTAACACTTAACACAATAATATTATAACTCTTTATTCTAACAAAAAATTGTTGTCAGGAAATCTGTCATGTATACCGGTTACATACCGTATGTACTATAGTTTGAATATACAACTGTACTTGTGTACATATGTATGTGAATGTATGTATGGGTATGCATACTGTATGTACCCAGTGTGATATGGTACACAACGTAGTGATGTAGCACACAGTGTTTACAGAAGGAAAATAACCCATATCAGCACACAAGTAAGACCCCAACACTGCAGACACTGATCTTTGAGGTGGCATGTAGGATGGTGTGTGAACTATAGCTGAAACAGGTATCACTAGAGGAATACTGTCATTTATACTTATTATGTACTATAGATCTGATTATATAAATGTGACATACACAATTGTACTGGTCTATGTTACTACGTACATAGCATGACATGGTACACAATGCAGTGCATGTAGTGCACAGAGTTGACAGAAGGGATACAACCCATACCAGCACACAAAGACCTTCACACTACAGACACAGATCCTTTAAATGACATGTGAAACAGATGCTGATATAGCTAAGAAAGTACTTATATTAATACGAGGGAACAAACTATACCAGTGTACAAATAAAACCCTCCATACTTTGAGTGTGCACACTGCACATAGGATGTTACAGTATAACTACACACTAGGAGGACAATTGCCAACTCACAACAAGAAGACATGTACACAACAGACAAGGTTCCTTGTGGTGAGTCGGAAGAGGTCATGCTACATGCCATCAATAAATGATTACTGCAGCAGCACACGCCATGACAGTGTCACACTGATAGTTTGTACGCTACTACATCACCATGGTAATGTGAAATCACTATGACAACTCAATGTACTCAATTGAGGGCTATTTAAGTTTATGTGGTAAGTCACCTTGGTAACATAGAATCGCCACGACAACTCAACATACGTCATTCTCATCCCCAACTACAGCTATATAAGGAGATGGGTGAGCTAGCAGAATCAGCTGTCACTGGAGAAATACTGACAGGAAGAGAGGAAGTACAGAGAAGAACAAGAGAAAGAACAATGTTCTCTAAGGTCACTATTTTCCTTGGGATTATATCAATAGCAACTTTTCAAGAATGTAAGTAACTTGAAGTGTATCAGGACTGTGTGCACAGTGGATAGTGGATGATGTACGTACATTTGGTGTGTGGTTGATTCCCAACAAACACTACACACACATGCATGAACAGTATATTCTAACATACACAATGTAGAATAAGAAATGGATTATACTGTACTACACATGTGGCCTAGGCCTGGTGTATATCTATGTGCATACACCTTTACTCTATCCACAGTGACAGGGACAATATGTCTCACTGTTCACGCCATAAAGAACTCAGATGCGAACATTACAACCCCCATCATTTGTACAGGTAATGCTAAAGGGCATGACCCTGACATATGTCAACAACCTTGTGGATGTGAACAGGTTTATGAACGCGTGTGCTCCTACTCTGGAGTCTACACCATGTACTGTGGGTGTGGACCCTTCACTGCTTATTGTGACATGAGAGGAAACTGGACAGTCTTCCAGAGAAGATTCAATGGAGCAGTTGGATTCTATCGTAATTGGACTGAATACGTCAATGGATTTGGAAATCCCAATGGAGAATACTGGATGGGACTGGACAACATCCACTGCATGACAAGCAGCTTTCCTGGAACAAAACTGAGGGTGGAGTTAGGAGACTGGGAAGGTAACTCTTACTATGCTGAATACTCCCAGTTCATAGTTGGAGACAGTAGTACTAACTATAGAATGAACGTGTCGGGATACAGCGGGAATGCCGGGGATAAGCTCTCCTACCACAATGGACAGATGTTCACTACCTACGACCAAGATCATGACAGCCTCAGGGGGAGGAATTGTGCAGTTGAACTCAGAGGGGGTTGGTGGTTCAAGAACTGCCACAATGTTAATCTTAATGGTGAGTACTTGACTGGAGGAGTTAATGAAGAAATAGGGATTAACTGGTTTAATGCCAAACCTGGTGGAGGGTGGTACTCCTTCAAGATGGCTGAAATGAAGCTGAAGCTTAACTAGAAGAGCACATGATTAGGAAATATGTGCTAATTACACTGTGGGTGCATTTCCACATGTACTGCATGTATACACTTGCATCTACACGTACAACACATACACATATACACATAATACTTTGATACTCATAACACAATATATACCTCCACATGTGTGCAGTTTGTGAAAATAATAAAATCATTCATTAATTCCACATTAATCACCAATTATCACCCTCAAGAACAATATTATGCAATCAAATAATGCAAATGAATTTACCGAATTACATTTTGTAATCATAACAGCAATCAATGAGAGATCATACATGACCCTCTATATGAAAAGGTCAGTTTCGTACATCTGATGGGAATTACATCTTTGGTATCACGTGAAAGCTCTGAGATAGTTTCATTGAATAGTACAAGAAGTGACTTAATTCATATTCTCATTCTTAAGTCACAGTATTTAAAATAGAGCACATACACATAGGCACATCACACCCTGCATGATACTCAGTGACATGTAATATATCCCAATACGTATGCAGAGGGTGAGGGTGATAATAATATCCATTCCTTTGAGATACAGTGGAACCTGTCTAATGCGGTCACCTATGGGACCTAATTTCTTTGGCTGGATGCGACATGTGGCTGCATTAGAAAGGTGCTCATTAATATTCTTTGTCATCATTATTATATCAATAATACAGTATTATAATGATCATAGTGGGTGAATGCAACTGTTACAGCTATATGAAGTATCAGAAATGGTACCGTTTTAGTGAAACCCAACAATAAAGCAATGCAGTGACCTTTACTGAGTGCTATAACAATCAGCCAAGAGAGTAGTTTGTAGATTAAGTTGATCGATTGTGGTTACTTACCAAACAAGATGGCTACTTCAAATTTGGCCGCTTCGTTTAGCTACAGATCTTTTGTCAGAGGATATCACAACAACCTAAATATTTGGTCACCGCAGGTTGGAGAAATTTTGGAGAACCCACTAATTCTCATGACTCGATGGCAGTGATGAAGGACGAGGAAGTGGTGGGACATTTGCCGAACTGCCTAAATCGATTTCCAGAATTGTCTTATTTTCTTCCAAGGGGAGACAGGATAGTAACATGTGAAGTGACCGGCTCTAAATTAAACCGTGGCGTTGATCTTGGACTAGAGGTACCATGCGTGATTCACTTTAGTGGTAGGAACAGTTGCGTAGACAGGCTCGGAACCTTAATAAATAGCTCTTAGTTGTATTATCACGGTATCATTTTTCTACTATCTATCCTTTATTAACACGGAATTTGGCAGGATGGCCGGATAAGACAGGCTGAGAAGCAGCTTAGGGCTTGTGAAAAGTGACCGTATTACACATTAGGCAGGTGACCAGATTATCAAGGCTGGAATGCACGATAAAATATGGTGAAATTTTGGGACTCGTCAGGTGACCGCTTTAATGAGGTGACCACTGATACAGGTTCCGCTGTAATTTAAACTATTACACAGAATGGCTGTTGACTGTGTAATGTATAATGGTGTAACTTATGTTTATTACGGAAAAAGAACATAAAATAGCTTCCAATGTGACCACCACATACGTACCATAGCAACAGTTATAGTAATATAACAGTTTGAAAAGAAACAGAAATACCAGTTGTAGTATGAACAACTTTTACTGCATTTACACAATGGGGGAACCCATACTACCACCACACAAGGAAAACCTTCACACTCACAGACACAGATCCTTGAGGTGAGTTGTTGTCCTACAACACACAACCACTAACCAACCACTGGAATAACATGAATCCTGGCATATTCTACTTTCAGTTTATGCTGTTATGTTACCATGGCAATGTGAAATTACCATGGCAACTCAACATACGTCATTCTCAGTCTCAACTACGACTATATAAGGAGATGGGTGAATTAGCAGAAGCAGCAGTCACTAGAGGATTAACGACAGGAAGAGAGGAAGTTCAGAGGAGAACAAGAGAAAGAACAATGTTCTCTAAGGTCACTATTTTCCTTGGGATAATATCAGTGGCAGCATTTCAAGAATGTAAGTAACTTGGTACAATGGTGTACCAGGACTGTGTGCACAGTGGGTGAAGGACATGTGGTGTGTGGTTGATTTGCAACAAACACTACACACACACACACACACACACACAGGCATCAACTGTAGATTCTAACACACACACACACACAGTAGAATAAATAAGAGATTATACTGTATTGCACATGAGGCCTAGGCCTGGTGTATATCTATGTGCATACACCTTTACTCTGCCCACAGTAACAGGGACAGTACGTGTCACTGTTCATGCAAACATGGACTCAGGTGGGAACATTACAACCCCCCCCCTCATTCTTTGTGCAGGTAATGCTAAAGGTCATGACCCTGACATATGTCAACCACCTTGTGGATGTGAACAGGTTTATGAACGCGTGTGTTCCTACTCTGGAGTCTACACCATGGACTGTGGGTGTGGACCCTTCAATGCTTATTGTGACATGAGAGGAAACTGGACCGTCTTCCAGAGAAGATTCAATGGAGCAGTTGAATTCTATCGCAATTGGACTGAATACGTCAATGGATTTGGAAACCCCAGACAGGAATACTGGATGGGACTGGACAACATCCACTGCATGACAAGCAGCTTTCCTGGAACTAAACTGAGAGTGGAGTTAGGAGACTGGGAAGGTAACTCTTATTATGCCGAATACTCCCAGTTCGTGGTTGGAGACAGTAGTACTAACTATAGAATGAACGTGTCGGGATACAGCGGGAATGTCAGGGATCATCTCACCTACCACAGTGGAGGAATGTTCAGTACCTACGACCAAGATCATGACAGCAGCAGTAGGAATTGTGCAGTCACATACAAAGGGGCTTGGTGGTTCAAGAACTGTCACAATGTTAATCTCAATGGTGAGTACTTGACTGGAGGAGTTAAGGATGCAAAAGGGGTTACATGGTACAATTTCAAACCTGGTGGAGGGCACTACTCCTTCAAGGTGGCTGAAATGAAGCTGAAGTTCAACTAGAACAGCACATGATTTGGAAATTTACATAATCACTCTGAGTGTGTATTCCCATATGTACACACTTGCATCTACACATACAATATATACACACATGCACATTATACATACTCACTCATAACATAATATATACCTCCACATGTGTGCAGTGTGTGAAAATATTAACATCATACATAAATACCACATTAATCACCAATTGTCACTTCCAAGAATTATATTGTGTAATCAAATAATGCAATTGAATTTACTAAATGACATTTTGTAATCATAACAGCAATCAGTGAGAGATCATATGTCCATGCACAAAGGGTCATTTTCACATGTCTGACAGAAATTGTGTTTTTGGTTCATGAAAGCTTAGAAAAACAGCTTCATCGAATAGTACAAGCGGCAGCTTCAAATCTACACTTTTAAGTCCGCTGAAATGAAGCTGAAGTTTGATTAATAAGCACCTTTCACCTATATACATTTGAACGTCAATAAAGAATAACATTCTGTGGATGTGTGCTTGTGTGTGCAATACATGTACTATACTTACATAAATTAGTACATCACATCCAAATTGCATGTCATGTTCTCCAATATAATAATAATATTAAACATTAAGGTGAACTTGTGTGAACGGTAATAACTGTGGTATAGGAGAACATCAAATCTGGAGATTATGATATGTAAATACTCTTTTCTGTGTACTAAATGTATGATATCTACCCATACAGTACATAAGTACACATATGTACATGACACTTTTATACTCACAATAATAATAATATTAATATTATAATCATATATCCCAATATGTGTGCTAAATGTGACCATAACAGTATGATTCATTGATTCAGACGGTTTCAATTATTGCACAAATTGAATGCTGATGACTACATAATAATATCAATTTAGATGGTAAATTATCACTTTACTGTAGTTATTAGTTTAGCAAATGGAGCATAAAATGGCTTCCTGTATGGCCACTACATATTATAGACCTACTGTATAGAAAATTCTGGTTTGAGTCAAGTACAAATACCTATTTTAGAGGTCGTATGAGGGGAATAAACCACATGCACACCAGCACAGACTGCAGACACAAATCCTTGAGGTGAGCAACCACCAGAATAACACGAAGTATGGCACATTCTATTTTCAGTTACAAGGGGGGTTGATCACAATGGCAATGTGAAATTACCATGGAAATATGATGTACGTCATTCTCATCCCAAGGTGGGTGTTATAAAAGGAAAATGCACAGTGGGACAGCAATTGTCATAGGAGTAGAGTGGAAACGTGAAATAGAAATTGATGGTGTCAGGATGCGGTGAAAATGCCGGAGATCAGCTCTCCTACCACAGTTTACTACCTACGACCAAGATCTTGACAGCAGCAGTGAGAATTGTGCAGTTACACTCAAAGGGGGTTGCTGATACAAAAGCTGCCATCGCATTAATCTTAAAGGCGAATATTTAACTGGAGGAGTGAGTGATCCAATAGTGGAGGGTACAACTCATTAAAGCTGAACTTCAACTAGAAGGACACATCATTTGAGAATTGTGCTGTATGTAATTTGTGTGTGTATTCCTGTGTGCACTATTACATCCTTGCATCTACACATGCAGTACATACACATATGTATACTCAGTATGTTATACATATATACCATATATATGGTATATATCTAATATGTTACTGAGTATCAAGGTGTAAAATACAATTATACAATATGCAGTATATTTATATACTGCATATTGTATAATTGTATTTTTTACTATATTAGAGATATAGAGCATAAATACCTTCCAATATGGCCACTTACCATGGAACTGCTGTATTCAGCAATATACTGGTTTGGGACAAGTTGTAGCTGATACAAACACACATTAAGGCATATACGTATACAAGGAAGACAAACCATACTATATACCACTCAAAGAAGATTTTCACACTACAGACACTGATCCTTGAGGTGAGGTGTTGTTCTACAGTATGCAACCATTTACCAAGCACTGTAATAATACAATCTTGTCACATTTTACTTTCAATTTACACTGCTATACCACCATGACAACTGAACATAGGTCATCCTTATCATCAGCTATGCCTATATAAGGCGATGGGTGAGTTAGCCAAATCAGCTATCACTAGAGGAACACTGACAGGAAGAGAGGAAGTTCAGAGAATTATTAATAATTATTACATCTACATTTATACAGTCATTGTACAGATCATTAAGTGGTGGTGGATGATGTGATATGCAAACCACTGGACAATGGTCAAAATAGTACTAACGCAAGAATATGCAACAAATGATTGCTAACAGCTAACCAGAAGTACAGACTGTATGTCTATTATATTATTATTACCGTACCCAAAGAATTTGTTCACATATCACAATGAGGTTCCTTCAGCCCCATTTCAGTATAACTCATTGGTTCTGGCCGTTTATGTTCACTGATTGTAAGTTCCAATTTTGCAATACCTCTTCCAATGGGAGTGAAGACACCTGAATGGTGTCTATGTTGTGAGTGATCTGTTCCCCATACAAGGTGAAAGCAATACCAATTAACATGACATACCACCTTCGAGACTGTCATAGGTTGCCTGACTGGTAGGATACTGACTCTACTGTGCTTAGCAGGTGTCGTCATGTGTTATATGCCATGACTTCCCATTTGAGCAAAACAAGACAATGACATGCATACGTGCATGTAGAATAGAGTGGGGCAGGGGTCACTGTGCTATACATTAGTTGTTGTTTTAGAAGACAAAAACAACAACGAGATAAAGACTATAATATCAACGATCCTAATGCTCCACATTTTCAGTTACATTGCCATGACAACAGATACATACGTCATTCTCATCCCGAACAAAGACTATATAAGGAGATTATGTGTCAAGTTACCATGGTATTGCTAAATCACCATGACAACTCAACACACGTCATCCTATAATCCTCAACTAAGACTATATAAGAAGATGGGTGAATTAGCAGAATCAGCTATCACTAGAGGTATACTGACAGGAAGAGAGGAAGTTCAGAGGAGAACAAGAGAAAGAACAATGTTCTCTAAGGTCACTATTTTCCTTGGGATAATATCAGTGGCAGCATTTCAAGAATGTAAGTAACTTGGTACAATAGTGTACCAGGACTGTGTGCACAGTGGGTGAAGGACATGTGGTGTGCCTGATTTATAACAAGCAATACATATACACATGTATATCCTGTATATTAGGGGTGTATGTACGCATATTCCAACATTTTAAAGAACTAAATATACTGTACATTTGGCCTGATGCATACCTATGTACATGCACATGCCATTCACAGCAACCTCAATTGGTTCTGGAGACAATCAAGTGCTGTACAATGTCTTATAAACTGCACTATAAACAAAAGTGATTCACTATTTCCTGAAGATTGAGCTCCCTTCTTACTGACATATTGGCATTGAACACCAAGTCTTACTAACATTAGCTGATGGCAATCTTTTAACATTCACTATACACCTTGTAGGCTATGCTAAAGGACACAATACCTGCCCGACCCTTCCCTGTGGATGTGAACAAGTACACCAGGAAGTATGCTCACGTTCTGGAGTCTACACCATGGACTGTGGGTGTGGACCCTTCACTGCTTATTGTGACATGAGAGGAAACTGGACTGTCTTCCAGAGAAGATTCAATGGAGCAGTTGAATTCTATCGAAATTGGAACAGTTATGTCAATGGATTTGGAAAGCCCAGAGGAGAATACTGGATGGGACTTGACAACATCCACTGCATGACAAGCACCTTTCCTGGAACCAAACTGAGAGTGGAGTTAGGAGACTGGGAAGGGAACTCTTACTATGCTGAATACTCCCAGTTCGTAGTTAGAAACAGTAGTACTAACTATAGAATGAACGTGTCGGGATACAGTGGGAATGTCAAGGATCAGCTCACCTACCACAGTGGACAGATGTTCACTACCTACGACCAAGATCATGACAGCAATGGGGGGAATTGTGCAGTCAGATTCAGAGGGGCTTGGTGGTACAAGAGCTGCCATTATGTTAATCTCAATGGTGAGTACTTGACTGGAGGAGTTGAGGATGATAAAGGAGTCACATGGCATAATTTCAAACCTGGTGGAGGGCAATACTCCTTCAAGGTGGTTGAAATGAAGCTGAAGTTCAACTAAAAGATCGAACTTATGATTGGGAAATTTAATTGCATAATTGCTCAGTATGTGTATTCCCATATGTACTGCAGGTACACACTTGCATCTACACATACAATACATATACATTTGCACATTATACTTTGATACTCATAATATAATATAATATCTTCACATGTGTGCAGTGTGTGAAAGTAATAATCACTCTTCATTAGTGTAATAACAATAAGTGTGATAATATCATTCATTTATTCCACATTAATCACCAATTATCACTTTCAAGAATCATATTATGCAATCAAATAATACAATTAAATTTACTGAATTACATTTTGTAATCATAACAGCAATCAAAGATAATAAACAAAAATTCTCAATTGCTTCAGTATTCAAATGTAAACTTAGCATGAATATGACCCTTTTCGAATGGACAGTACATATACATACTTCAAATCACAAGCATATGAAGTAATATTCTATAATATAATGAAAACACTGAACTAGCCCTGACAGAGGGTCAGTTCTTGCATTAATCCTATCATGTAATTTTAAAGTAATCATTTCTTTTGTGTATAGTATATATGTTTGTCTTATCCTATTAATTTATATATCATTACTATATTTCATTTAATTGTAACTAATATTATCGCCCGATGACGTCATACATCAAAGAGACCGGTATGCCGGTATACAGGTTACCAGCACTGCAGTAACCTGCAAGCGCCCCCTAAAACCTAGCAAGGCGACCGCACAATTATCACATCAATCAACACTTTGGAAGACCATTGTCAATCAATCAATCAGTCTCGTACTGGTGTACAACGTACAACTTTCTTCATTGGCTCGATTTGTTTCGCTGTTTTCATGGTGAGGTGCCCTGAACCCCTGATGCTTCCTAATTTCGGACACTTTGGATTGTTGCGAAACTGTTCGCGAATCGGCCGTTTTCGGATAAAGTTTAAAACTGATCCTCAATCTACGAAACAACGTTTAAAGATTTGAATAAATTTAACCGATTATCGTACTTGATGTTCGAAAGTAGAAAGCGTCCAGAATTGGGGCACCACACAATACTCGTTGTTGGGACTCGTCATCTTCCACGTCGAAATCAAATCGCTTACACAATAGCTAGTGGTTGGCTTTCCTCACTGCTGGAAGGCTGCTAATGCTTATGATAGACCATTTTCTTGAAAGAGAAACAAAATTACTGGAAATATCGAAACGAGGGGAAGAAAAGTATTTGAATTCAAACGTACGGTGTACTTTTCTAGGCGGTTATTTTGCGATAAGCCACTTACTACACGCTCTCTCTGCCATATTGCTTTGTTTACTGCACTCGCCCTCGGGCGCTTCGCCCCTCGGGTCTCGAGCAGTAAACGCAATACGGCACAGAGAGCGTGTAGTAACTAGTACGTATTAATTACATCTTCATTCACACAACACTAACTTTTATGCATGGATCATTTTGAGGAGGTGGGTGATATGCTACACATACGTATACATTTCACTTAACTAGTTCCTAATTTCTGACTGACTGCCACATATGGTATGCATTGTTACAGTGTAAATATTACCGTATATTCTCTAATTTTTTGTCACTCTAATTTTTTGTCAGCTGATTACCCCTAATTGATGACGAAATATGGCGTTCAACAATTTGTCGTCACCTCTCTAATTATTCATTATCTTGCATTTTTCCCCATTGAATGTGAGTTTGCAAGGGATCTCCATCCCTCCAGCCTCACTACTGTATCGTCTAACCCCGTGAGCAATCCTTCAATGCAACCTCCGCGAGCTCTAGGAAGGATGTGTTCAATCGAGAAAGTTCACGGAGAATGTGGCCAACAATTTCCTGGTTAACGAAGTTTGTTTTCCACTTTAAATGTAGCAAAAGAGTAATTATCATGTGGATTGTCTGAAAAGCAGTAGAAAACAGAGCTTAAAGTTTGGCTTAAAGTTAAATAAAGTAAAATCTAACATTCAGTATTATACACCTTGTAGACTATGCTAAGGGTCATGATGCCTGCCAACCCCTCCTCTGTGGATGTGAACAAGTACACCAGGAAGTATGCTCGCATTCCGGGATCTACACCATGGACTGTGGGTGTGGACCCTTCACTGCTTATTGTGACATGAGAGGAAGCTGGACCGTCTTCCAGACAAGATTCAATGGAGCAGTTGGATTCTATCGCAATTGGATTGAATACGTCAATGGATTTGGAAAGCCTAATGGAGAATACTGGATGGGACTGGACAATGTCTACTGCATGACAGACACCTATCCTGGAACCAAACTGAGGGTGGAGTTAGGAGACTGGGAAGGGAACTCTTACTATGCCGAATACTCCCAGTTCATAGTTGGAGACAGTAGTACTAACTATAGAATGAGTGTGTCGGGATACAGCGGGAATGCCGGGGATCAGCTCTCCTACCACAGTGGACAGATGTTCACTACCTACGACCAAGATCATGACAATTGGGATAAGAATTGTGCAGGTGAAGGCAGAGGGGGTTGGTGGTTCAACAACTGCCACCGTGCTAATCTCAATGGTGAATACTTCACTGGAGAAGGTGAGGAAGCAGAAGGGGTTAACTGGTATAACGCCAAACCTGGTGTACAGTGGCACTCCTTCAAGATGGCTGAAATGAAGCTGAAGCTTAACTAGAAGAGCACACGATTAGGAAATATGTGCTAATTACACTGTGTGTGCATTCCCACATATACTGCATGTACACACATGCATCTACACATACAATACATATACATATGCACATTATACTTTGATACTCATAACAAAATAGATACCTCCACTTGTGTGAAGTGTGTGAATGTAATAACATCATTCATAAATTCCACATTAATCACCAATTATCACTCTCAAGAACAATATTATGCAATCAAATAATGCAATTGAATTTACTGAATTACATTTTGTAATCATAACAGCAATCAATGAGAGGTCATATGTGACCCTCTATATGAAAAGGTCAGTTTTGCACATCTGACGGGAATTACATCTTTGGTATCACGTGGAAGCTTTGAGATAGTTTCATTGAATAGTACAAGAAGTGGCTTAATTCATATTCCCATTCTTAAGACACAGCATTTGAAAATAGATCACATGTGAGCAACGCCAGTTGAAATCGCAGATTTGGCCACTTTTGGTGGAAATCACTTTTTCTCAAATTCATAGTCTACCTATACTGAGGAAGTTGCATACAAAGGTTTAAGGTAGTTGTGAAAGTCGTTGTGGAGATATGGTTCCTTAAAAACTACGTATTGGCTTGGGCGTTTGGTACAGTATACTAAAAATTTGTATATTTGTTGGAAACTAATAAACCATGTGACATTAGTATCTTGTAATGCTGTATTCTTGGAGATTTCAGATTTATCAGAAGCTGACGTTGAGAGCATACTACTAGCGGTGAGCATGGTTAAAACAAGCTCTTTCTTCAGACATATTGGTACTGTTTTTGGTTGAACTGAATAATTATTTGGGTCGAGAAATGGAAAAGAACCTACTTATATAGGTTATTTGCACGCCTTTCTTGGCAGCTAAACGTAGAATGTGGTTTCGAAGTGATTTGAGAGTGATTTCTTGTTCTAGAATGACTTTCAGTGTCATTTTCCGATTTCTCAAAAATGTTACGTGATCCTAATCTGCAAAATCTACTGGTGATTCTCACACATACACATAGCCACATCACACCCTGCATGATACTCAGTGACATAATATATCCCAATATGTATGCAGAGGGCGAGAGTGATAATAATGTCCATTCCATTCACATAATTTAAACTATCACACAGAATGGCTGTTGACTGCGTAATGTATAATGGTAGCTTTCTTAAGTATATTATGGAAATAGAACATAAAATGACTTCCAATGTGACCACCACATATGTACCATAGCAACATGACAGATTGGGACAAATACTAGCTGTAGTATGGACAACTTTCACTGCATTTACACAATGGGGGAACCCTTATAACCATACAAAGAGGACCTTCACACGTACTCACAGACACTGATTCTTGAGGTCAGTTGTTCCAATTATTAATTCTCAGTGTATTGAATCAACTATCTTTTATCACACTATACATACTACAAATTCTCTGTTGTAGTTATGTGTAGGAACACATATCATTGACATAAGTTCAATAGGATTATAGGTACAATATCTCAAGTGAATAAAAAGGTTAGATAAACACAGTACATGTGTACATACAAGCACTGGAAGTGACATAGTGACACATGTGTCCATCACAGTTTAACACATAACCATTAACCAACCACTGGTGTGACATGAATCCTGGCATATTCTCCTTATAGTTGACATGGGCTCCCGCCACATGATTGATGATAACCGTAGTTCCAATGATCTCAAGTGAATAAAAAGGTTAACTTCCGATAATTCTATAACTACATAACCACCCCACACAACACATGGTGCAAAATCAATTTACCTTTCAAGACCAAATGAACACAGAACATGTGTACATACATAAAACCACTTGTCATGACTGGCTATCTAAGAAAATGAGTGAATTCATTAATTTCACGTTAATCACCAATTATCGCTCTCAAGAATAATATTACGCAATCAAATAATGCAATTGAATTTACTGAATTACATTTTGCAATCATAATGACAATTAATGAGTGACCATACACAACCTTTGTGTGAAAAGGGTCATTTTTGTGCATCTGACAGAAATTATATTTCTGGTATCACACGAAGGCCTAGAGATTGTTTCGTGAATAGTACAAGCGGCGGCTTCATATCTGTTTCCATTCTTGAGTTACAGCACTTAAATAGAGATCACATACACATATGCACATCACACCCTGCATGATACTCAGTGACACGTAATATATTGCAATATGTATGCAGAGGGTGAGAGTGATAACACTATCCATTCCTTTGAGATAATTTCAACTATTACAAGAAAGGCTGATGACTGTGTAATGCATAATAGCATAACTTTCCCATGTATATCGCAGAAATAGAACATAAAATGGCTTCCGATGTGAACACCTCATCAGAATTGAAATATATTGTACTGCACATACAGGTCCTTTGCTGAGGATATTGTGTTCAGTGAAGTGTTTATGCTCAAATTCTGGTCCAATTTTTAATCCTCAGTGTTTGTAATCGGCTATCTTTTATCGCGCTATAAATTATACTACAATTCTCTGTTGTAATTATGTGTAGGAACACATATTATTGATATATCAAGCAGTACATACTGGAAGTGGGAATGAAATTAACATAGGAACTGCCACAGGCAGTCCCAGGAAAAGGTTACTACACTTATAAGTAATCATGAGACATGAAATCCAACCAAGTGCTTGATAATACCATAGGTGCAATGATCTCAAGTGAATAAAAAGGTTAGATGAACACAGTACATGTGTACATACAAGCACCGGACATGACTGGAGACATAAGTGTCCATCACAGTTTAACACATAACCATTAACCAACCACTGGTGTGACATGAATCCTGGCATATTCTCCTTATAGTTGACATGGAATACAACCACATGATGGATGATAACCGTAATGATCGATGATGATAATAACCATAGGTGTAATGATCTCAAGTGAATAAAAAGGTTAACTTCATACAATATTATGACTACACAAGCCCCTATACAACACATGCATGGAACAAAATCAATTTACACTTCAAGACATACAACCACTGGTATGACACGAATCCTGCATGGCATATTCTACTTTTAGTTTACCATGGCAACTCAACATACTTCATTTGTACATGTGTACATAGAAGCATTGGACATGACATGGAGGCATGAGTGTCCATCACAGTTTAACACATAACCATTAACCAACCACTGGTGTTACATGAATCCTGGCATATTCTCCTTATAGTTGACATGGAATACAACCACATGATTGATGATAACCGTAGTTCCAATGATCTCAAGTGAATAAAAAGGTTACCTTCCTAATGACACACAGTGCAGAATCACTTTATGTTACAAGGCCAAGTGAACACAGTATATAGTACACAACCACTGACCAACCACAGGAATAACTTGAATCCTGGCTTATTCCATTTAGATCACAATTAATGGGGAACATAAATTTCCATGGCAACATCATGTACGTATGTAGCTATATCGAGATGGGTAGTATGTAACAATTACATAATATTCAACTTGTGACCTGCATGTGATCTCAATACAATGGAGCAAGACTTTAGATACAGTAGTTTCTTTTAACTTCCACTGAGTTGTATGAAAGACATAAAGATACTGCAATGTCAAGATGTAGCTACAAGGTAAAATTAATTTTCTCTCATTGGAAAGTTGATATCTATCACCACTGTTCATCACTTGAATACATTTCTTCTTCCTATACAACAAATCCGGTGACATCCCAACAGTAAAATTAATGATATGGACTGCTAAATTGGTGAATATTAATCGAGATTATCATCTTTGGCTATCTTGGAAGGAGAAAAAATGGCAGTAGTTTCCATACAACTTAACAGCTTTCTAACATTATTCCCTTCAAGTACAAGTACCTACTGCAGGATGCATAAAATGGAAACAACCCATGCATACCAGTACAAAAAGAGGACCTTTGGACTGGAGACAAAGATCTTTGAAATGAGTTCTTGTCTTACAGTACACAACCACAGACCAACCACAGAAGAAGCATGAATCCTGGCTTATTCTATTTAAGATCATAATTAATTGGGAACATAAATTTCCATGGTAACATCATGTACGTCATACTCATCTTGCGAGTGCTATAAAAGGAAATTGCACAGCGAAGCAGCAACTATCACAGGAGAAACAGCTCGTGCAGTTGAAAAGGGACAATACAGTACAGAAGAAACAAGAAACAGAAGAATGTGGTCTACAGTCATCATTCTCTTTGGGGCCATTTCAGTAATGATATTCCAGCAATGTGAGTAGTTGTCACACTCAACATTGTGGTGTACAGCCCCAGTGCATGTATACAGTGTGTATATTCCACAGAATAGAGTAAACCGACAGTGTGTACATGTACGTAATACATCAAAGACATTCGTATGTTCATACAACACACTGGAACCATCTGTTTTAGGGGCTGCTACAGGCAACCCCTCCAATATTAACTTTCATTTCTGCTTCCGGTATGTAAGTACTAATTAGCACCCGATAATAAGAGCAATATGTCTGATACTGTGCTAGACTTGAGGACATGTAGCAGTAGAGTCTTGCACATGCAACATCATATGTACTGCCTTCAGACATGGGTGATAGTTGGCTTATTCTGCCCTCAAAAAGTGAAAATAAAAAATGGCTGAAGTTTTCAAACTTGAGTCGAGTCTAATTGAAGAAAATAGCTGATATAACTAGCTCTAAAGGTTGGTTCTGACCTAATGGTGGTGTCTTGATGTACACCCACAATACAATAATGCTCAATATAATTTCTGTATATCTTCTAAAATTTCGTCACCCAATGATTTGGTTGGGTTAGAAGAATTGTAAGACTGCCTAAACGAAGCGACGAAACCTTAGGAGACTCGATGAAACTTTAGAAGAAAAGAACTGGGTATATGATTTAACTGTTTTTACATTTAGTGTCACCTGCTTAATATACTACCGGTTAATAGGCCAACCGTATATTATGCCACATTTTTCTGGGACGAATTCATCAGTATGGGGAAAGTATACGCGTATTGTGCCAACTGCCAAATCTGCCATCTGCCATGTTTTTTTGTTCCATTAGTACTTTCAGTACGCGTTAGGTAACACTTATTAGGCCAAAACTTTCCAGTGATATTCGTTTTCGAGGGAAGATGGCAAGTGAGCGCAGAACAGATTGTTTGTAGCCCGAAAGCAAGAAATTTGTACACTTAAAGAAGCCGATCAGAAGTATAGCCAGGATGTGATCGCAGGGCATTTATCATGCGAGTGTGCGCTCAAGATCACTGGAAGAACAGTCAACAATATATATTTAATAACCTTGGAAAAGCAGAGATATTGTCAAATTATAGAAGCGGTTCCACCACATAAATCTGGATGACAAAAACTTAGAAGGACGAATCTTAATCAAATCTTAGGTATATTGCATCATTCTACATACCATATACAGTAAATTGCAACTTCTTCAATTGGTAGCAATCAAGTACTGCACATACGGGCTGTACTATGAACTGACTCAAAAGAACTCGTAAATACAAATCTTCACACTGACACATTTATTGCAAATTAGACACTTGATTAATACACTAAAACAAAACATAATCTAACATTTAGTATTATACACCTTGTAGGCTATGGTAAGGGTCAAGATACCTGCCCAACCCTTCCCTGTGGATGTGAACAAGTACACCAGGAAGTATGCTCACGTTCTGGAGTCTACACCATGGACTGTGGGTGTGGACCCTTCACTGCTTATTGCGACATGAGAGGAAACTGGACCGTCTTCCAGAGAAGATTTAATGGAGGAGTTGAATTCTATCGCAATTGGACTGAATACATCAATGGATTCGGAGTTGCTAGAGGAGAATACTGGATGGGACTTGACAACATCCATTGCATGACAAGCAGCTATCCAGGAACCAAACTGAGGGTGGAGTTAGGAGACTGGGAAGGTAACTCTTACTATGCTGAATACTCCCAGTTCATAGTTGGAGACAGTAGTACTAACTATAGAATGAATGTGTCGGGATACAGTGGGAATGCCGGGGACAGGCTCACCTTCCACAATGGACAGATGTTCTCTACCTACGATCATGATCATGACAGTAGTGGGAGTAATTGTGCAGTCTTGAACAGAGGGGCTTGGTGGTACAAAGCCTGCCATAGAGCCAATCTCAATGGTAAATACTTCACTGGAGGTGTTACGACTTCAAAAGGAGTTACATGGGCTAATGCCAAACCTGGTGGAGGCCACTACTCCTTTAAGTCTGCTGAAATGAAGCTGAAGTTTATCTAGAATAGCATCAATTTGGACATTCCATTAAATGCACTATCTGTGTCCTCCTGTGTGTACTACATATACATACTTGCATCTACACATACAGCACATACGCATATGCAAATCACACCCTGCATGATACTCAGTAAATTTTTTTTACAATGTGTGAAAGTGAAACATTGCTTTAGGTAATTACAACTATTACAGAAATTGCTGTTGACTGAACAATGTACATGTACATCATACAGTCATTTTCTGCATGGATTAAAACAATAATAATTATATCTTCATTCACATAACACTAAATTTAATACATGGATCATTTTGAGGAGGTGGGTGATATGCTACACACAACTACTTGATAACTATTGGGAGTGTATAAACTATAGAAAACAAATATTTTGAGTTAAAAAACTCGTGGGGCTGCTGCCCCACACTCAAATTACGTACTCTGGTGACTCTGTGGTTTAAAAAACTTTCACAGAAATTATTAAGTTCATCGAAGTCATTATGCTCAAAGTCTAGCCCAATTTCCAATTCTCTGTGTTTCAAAATCGGCCATCTTTTCTCATGCAATCTATATTATAACATAAATTCATTGTTGCAGTTACACGCAGGAATACATATAATACATAAATACTGTATATATTATATATATTACAGTACGGTTCATGGAAAAGGTAACGGTGAACGGTTAAGCGCTAAAGGTTAACCGATACAATTTATCTGTTTTCCGTTAACGGATTAACAGTTAAACTGTTAACGGATTAACCGTTAACTATTTTTATACACATAGAGTCCACCTAGAACGTACATGGCACGTTTCAAAGAGTTAATTTGTTCCAGTGATTTTTGACGAGTGTTTTTAGACAACTGCGTACGTATCTTACAGAGAAGTTAAAGCTTAGCGCTAAAGAAACCACGATCGGAAACTCAGGTACGTTTCACTCGTTCTAGACATAACAAGTAACGTCATATGATTAACACGTTACCGGTCAACGGATTAACTGTTGACGGATTAGTCACTAATGGATATTGCGTTACTTCTAACCGATATTCCGTTATCGCTAACGATTAACTGATTACAGGGTAACTGACAAAAAGGTTACCTTTTCCATGATCCGTACTGTATATATTATATATATCGGACGGGTGTAACATACCAGAAGTCAACACTGAAAATAATATAGGGGCTGCCACAGGCAACCCTAAAAAGTCTTAACGTGCAGATGCCCTGTCATTGTAAAGTAATCAAAATCGTTGGGGTTATTACCTTGGGGTTTTAAGTTATGCAAACAAAATAAATCACTTAAGTTGGGAGTCTGTTCTGAGAGAGTGAGAGAGTGGTCTAAGAGAGTTCTGTGAGTCAGGAGCGGTTTGCCTGATAATTACGAGGGATGGAATTCCTCACGTATGCACCTGTAGTTTTGATATAAGCACTTGTATGTTTGGTACAGGTTTATTATAAATTTTGACATAGGCATGCATACAGTACATATGTGTGATACAGACACTTGTAGACTTGATTGTTAATGAGTGAACCAAGTATATTTCAAGCCCTCACTTCCAAGAGATGAGATACCTCATGTACACATATAAGTTAACTGACAGGATATTATTGATTAACAAGTAAATGCAAACAAATAACATCACAAAGACAAACTCCAGACAATGACTTAGTATTCAAGTGAATAATAAGGTTAACTTCCTAATGACACAACTACCCGACATGAAACAGTACAAAATCAATTTACCTTTCAAGACCAAAATTCAAAGAACACAGTACAGACATGACATGAAGACATTAGTGTCCATCATACACCTCAGGCACCTAAATCAGGCACATGATGGTTTGATGCAGGCATGAAATGGTTCAATACAAGCACATGATGGTTTGATGCAGGTAAATGATCGATGGTTCAGTGCAGCCACCTGCAGGATTGCCATAGGCACTCGTATCTTAACTTATGTGGTTTGCAGAGAGGGTAATTGTCACTACTACCACTTGGATTTACTCATGTACAGCTCATGTTGAGGTTACATATATTATGGATGGTAATAGTGTGACATGATGGGAAATGATAATATTGCTTCTATATAAGCTCATTCAACACTAAATAGTTATCATGGCACTCTTCCAAGGGCCTTTAGCAATCTTAACAGTGATATGACACATGTACATAATTATACATGAATCTATAATTATGTAATGTATTGTCATAATTATGCACAATAACTATGTAATGATCAATAAACAATGAATATAAGTACAGTGAGACCCCTATAATCTGGCCACCTGAAATATGGACACCACGCTAAAACAGATGCATAATCTTGGAACCAAATTTTTCCATATTCATAATGTATGTAAAACGCCCCCTAAAAACAGACTTTTGTTATTGCGTAAAATGAACAGGATAATATAAACCAGTGTATACACATTAGTATTAAATTATACACAATAAAGCAAACAAATCAAAGTTTATGAGACTGTAAGATTTTGTCCAGTTTGCCCACCAATACCTTTGGTCCTGACAATCTATATATACGTGCAAAGGAATTAGAGGGCAAAATGTGATCATTAGGAAGTATTCGTTATGCAGACGATTTGGATTGTACTGTATTAGCTCATGTCTCTAAGAAATTTGAGGTTTAGTTCGACAATAAAGTGTCTAGAACTCTTACAACTGGCCAAATTTCGTATTGCTCCCTATACGCAATGTGTCTTTTCACCTCCCAATATGGCCATTGAGATACACCCCTGCGTTATGCATACCATCTATAGTTCATTATGTCCATTAATTCCAATCCAAAGTACATAACCCCTGAAATAGGGGCACTCCTATAATCAGGACACGAAAAGGCTGACCCAAGGTGTCTTGATTACAGGGGTTCCACTGTATATTAAACAGTATACACAAAAGTAGACTGTATATACATACAATACAAACAGGTACAATTTTTGCCCCTTCAAGTACAAGTGATTACTATAGGATTCATACTTACAGAAGGGAAACAACCCATACCAGCACATGAAGAAGACCACTGGACTACAGACAAATAACCTTGTGGTAAGATGTTCACACACCCACTGACCAGCCACCCACATATGGATGAATCCTGGCATATTCTATTTAAGATCAATGGGGAAGAGAAATTTCCCTGGCAACAATGTGTATGTCATACTCTGTTGAGTGCTATAAAGGAAAGTGCACAGCAAAACAGCAACTATCACAGGAGAAACAGCTGGTGCAGTTGAAAAGGGACAATACAGTAGAGAGAAAACAAGAAACAGAAGAATGTGGTCTAAAGTCATCATTCTCTTTGGAGCCATTTCAGTAATGGTATTCCAGCAATGTGAGTAGTTGTAGCACTTACCACTGTCGGGTACAACCCCAGTGCATGCAAACTGGGTAAATAAATTCCACAGAACAGGGTAAACCTTTATACTTGTACAGTGAGTACATTAAATACATCAAAGATGTACTGTAAATCAGGGAATTTTAGTTGTTAAAACATTTTTATTGTTGTGGTGAACCACAAAAAATAACAAATGAATTTTTTCAGCAACAATAATTAACGTAAACACGAAATTAATGTAAATGGGAGTTAACGCAAATTATTAGCAACTGCGATTTGGTGGCAAAAGTGAGGTTTTTCAGCCGAAAAATGGACTTCCAAATCCAAGCGGCCTAGGCACGTTTTCGTACTCCATACAATCTCGAGCAATAGTTGAATCGAATCATGAGATAGAAGAGGCTGTGGAAAGGACAAGAAGCAAGACACATACAGCCCCAGTGTTCGTGCTGAAATAGGCAAATACGATACTTATCGTGGTGTGGCAGCTACATCTAAAGTTTTTATGACAACAATACACAATTATGTAATAATAATGCATAGTAGACTATTATAAGGGACCGGAACTGTTGAAACATTTCGTGGATACCCGCAAACCACTAATTTTTCCAACTTTTACATTTCAGGTTCCGGTATGTAAGTACTAATTATTAATATGCAAGTAACTACTGAAATTGCTATGAGATTTGAGCGTAAAGGCTTTGCCTAACATAATATCTTCAGCAAAGGCTCTTTTGAACCAGAAAAAGACACCCAAGTATTTCAACTGCAGGAGTGGCAGCCCCCCATTTTTTTCACTCAAACCACTTATTTGTCTAATTAAGTTTGAGCCTACATTATTGATAGGGTCTATATAAATGGGCATATGTTAACATATACGTATCTTCACTTTGTCTCCAGTACCCAGGAGAGTGTCATTGTCTATGTAAACTCACACTTGTGCCATTCACATCATTTGTTCAGGTAATGCTGGAGATTGTAATCACGATGTATATCAGTGTACATTACTGCCTTGTGGATGTGAAGAGGTGTACAGTAGGGGCTGTAAAAAGTCTGCAGCCTACACCATGGACTGTGGGTGTGGGTCCTTCACTGCGTATTGTGACATGAGAGGAAACTGGACTGTCTTCCAGACAAGATTCAATGGAGCAGTTGAATTCTATCGCAATTGGAACAGTTACGTCAATGGATTTGGAAACCCCAGAGGAGAATACTGGATGGGACTGAAACAACTTCACTGCATGACAAATGTTTATCCTGGAACACACCTAAGAGTGGACTTAGGAGACTGGGAAAATATCTTTTACTATGCCGAATACTCCCAGTTCGTAGTCGGAGACAGTAGTACTAACTACAAATTGACAGTGTCGGGATACAGTGGGAATGCCGGAGATCAGCTCTCCTACCACAATGGACAGATGTTCAGTACCTACGACCAAGATCATGACACGTATACTGGCAACTGTGCAGTTAACCACAAAGGGGGTTGGTGGTACAAAAGGTGCCATGGAGTCAATCTAAATGGAGTGTATTTGACTGGAGGAATCAGTGATACAAAAGGAATCGCATGGTCTAATGCCAAACCTGATGTTGGCCCATACTATTCATTTAAATTTGTTCAAATGAAGGTAAAGTATTAAACACTTGAAAGTAATCAATTTGGAGATAAAATAATTATTGTGCTAAACACTATATATATGTGTGTATTGCATGTATACAGTGCATCTGTGACTGTATGCACACACTTGCAAATGTTGACTACACACATACACAATGCATACACACATACAGATAGTGATTGTGTCTTAACATTTATATACTCCAACACATAATTATAGTTTTGTAAACAGCATTATAATTATTCATTTATTTCAATACTGCAACTCATTACTTTGATCGAATACTGTCATTGAAGTTAATTTACCAAAATCCGACAAAATCAATGATTGAAATACAACATGCGAGAAAGCATACAGACATCGATTTATTGCACATACATACAAACATACGTAATAGTGGAACAAAATAATTCAAAATTCCACAACTAAGTGATGGAATGCACACCTGGTGTATGTTCAACATGGGAATCTGTACGTTTGTTACAGGCACCTGTATGTTTGACACAGACATCTGTATGTTCTACACCGGCACCTGAATGCTTAACACAGGCACCTGAATGCTTAACACAGGCACCTGTATGTTCGATATAGGTACCTGTACTTTTGATACAGGCACCTGTATGCTCGATTTAGGCATCGATATAGGCACCTGTATGTTCGATATAGGTACCTGTACCTCTGATACAGGCATCTGTGTGTTCAAAACAAGCATGTGTATGCTCAACATAGGTACCTGTACGTTCAACACAGACACCTGTACGTTCGATACAGGCACCTGTCATGTTCAAAACAGGCACCTGTATGCTGACACTATGTTATACAATATATCAAGTTTTCCACGACAAACATACGTACAATGGGATACATACACACATGTACATGTACTCACTGTACAGTTGGTCTCATTGGTTGGTGAACACATGCATGGGGGCTGATCCACCATTCTCAGTCCCTTGCACAAGCCAGCAACATAAGGAGGAGGATCACTGCTAGTGTACTTGATTGGACAGATGCATTCATCTACACATATTAGAACAAAAGAGTGTTAAAACATCACACACACACACACACACACACACACACACACACACACACACACACACACACACACACACACATCACATGTATATATCATACACACACACACACACACACACACACATCACATGTACATATCATACACACACACACACACACACACACACACACCACATGTACATATCACACACACACACACACACACACACACACACACACACACACACACACACACACACACCACATGTACATATCATACACACACACACACACACACACACAAACACACACACACACACACACACACAAACACACACACACACACTCTAACACACACACACACACACACACACACACACACACACACACACACACACAGAATTTCCTCCACTCTCCATGTCTGCATTGACTCACCATTGTTAGGGAAGACCACTCCATCCCTCACTTCCACCATGATGAAGGTTCCTCTGATATTTATGTTACTTCCATCAAATTCGTTCCACTGAAGGTCCCTCCATCGTAACCCGTTCACCTCAATGGTGGCTACCACTCCAGTTGTGTTGAAAATACCAGTATCAACGAAGGAGCCTCTGAAGTTAGTGATTGGATTGATTTGCTCTTCCAGCACGGCCTTCACCTGAGATCCGTACAAAATGACAATTAACATTAATGCAGTATTTTCCAAATGTACTTTACAACATATCATACACCACATTAATACAGTACAAATACAGTATTTTACAATTGGTTTAACACTTTTTTGTTGGGTTAAAAAACTCTGTTTAGATGTTATGAAAATTCCGTTAATAGTTATACAACAAACGTCAAATGAAACGTAACTAAACAGTGCTGAATCAATCAAAAATACCATTGTAGGGCCAATGTACCCCCTTTCAATGCGACTAGTTAGTTATGGAAAGTGGTTCAAGAACAAGTAGTTCTGCACACTAAAGGGTGCAAAAAGGTCCACTTGCATGAATGTTATCTATAAAATACCTTAAAAAACCAAATCATCATTAAAAACCCATTCATACCTATCAACCTATCTTCTCTATGAAGTTACAATGTATTAACTGCAACAAATATGACAGTCACTCACTCCATCCTTGGTCTCTTCTTCCTCGGATTTGTCAACTATCTTCTTGACAACTACAAATGCAACCACAAGCTGAGACTGTGAGGAGCGGGGGTGCGTGCAAGAGGAGAAGTCCCCCTCCCACATCTGATCGGAGACACACCTCCAAGTGATCATGCCCACTGGCCTGAGACCGTGATGAACATCACGGCATCTCATACTTATGGATTCACCGATCCTCGCCGTAGCACCCAATCCTGCTATGCCAGGCATACATCCTACAGAGTTGAGAGACCAACGGTTTGACATACTATTGTAAATTCACATGTACATATGCATAGAGTATAGATATTTTCATTAATCCATCAAAATTTGTTTTTTAAAAAAGATGGCTGTCAGAATAACTGGATATTAAGTACTGATCGTATATTCCAATATTGATATTGGGAACTTGTAATAGGTTTGGTGGCTAAAGGAGTGGTAGATTAAGGAGAATGCAACACTAGTACATACTTCTGTGCCTACACTCCTACTTCAAGGTATGAGCTTGAGGTGTGTGAGTGGCTAACTGCTCCTAGTCTGTTTTTTTGCTGCTTGGACACCATGGAAGCCATACCTGGTTCAATACTGACAGAGACGTTAGGACTTCGAATGGTGGAATATTCTACGAGTTCACAAGAATAATTGCCCGAAAGAGACCAGACACTCTTTCTGAATATCAAGACCTCATTGTTTCCTTCTCTTCTTGTCAAGTAGCTGTTCATCAAGGTCTCATTGAGTGACAGATCACTCTTGTTCACTCTCCACCTAACATTGTAGTCCCTCAAGTCCAATCCAGTAAAAGAACAGCGAATGCTGGCAGCTCCACCTGTTCCCACAACAATGTTACTGGGAGATACAGACACTTGAACACGGGCTTCTAGTATGGTCATGTCTGATGGTCATTGAAGAATTTAAGTAAACATCAACATGTGGTGAGATAGATATGTAGTGAATGCATGTGCTGTGCATGTGTGTGCATGTCTCTCTCCCTGTATGTGTACATGTGTGTGAGTGCATGCATATGTGGATGTATATATGTGTACATGCATGTCTCTCTCCCTGTATGTGTACATGTGTGTGAGTGCATGCATATGTGGATGTATGTGTACATGCATGCAGCATGTTTGTACATACATACGTAAGTAGCACATGTGCTTCATTTACGAATGTACTGTACCGTATACTCACTTGAGCAGACAACTCTGGCAAATCTGTACCTGTTCCTAGATCTACACCTTGTACTGATCCCCCATCCGGGGTGCGAACAGTTGAGGATACTGCTCTCGTTTCCATTGCACTGAAGGTCCTGTAACCACACTCTCCCAGGCCAGCTGCCTGCGATGTTATCAGAAGTGGCAGAAACGGCGGACGTGTACCCAAGATGCCTGCACACCACGTTGGCATCCTGTAGCCCCCATCCTGAGTAGCATATGCTACCCCAAGCTCCACCGAGTCCAATCAACACTCGTCCTTCAAATTCTGAGTCACCAGGTGACCGCATCAAACGAGCCTGTACACCTGAAGTACCGTCTGTGAGATCAACAGAACATATATACGTGCATATAGTAGTATACAGTAGCAGTGTTTGTGGTACTGACTATACGCACAGTATAGGTACATACATTTATACCTCCCAGTATTGAACACAATATATATATATATACATACTGTATGTAAGTACGTACTTATGTACATTGGTGATGCCTTGTAGAAAACCCTTGTATAAAGGACACTATGAACTAAGCATAAGGCCTGATACATGAATGAAGACCTCTTAAATAAGACACCCATTTATTGTACTGCTTTATCTTTATACACAGGGTATCCTTACACTAGAGCATCAATGTATACAAATAATTGTATCCTGACTGGTGGTAACATCAAAGAATCTGACAGGGATACATACGTAGGATACGTATCCCTCGTAGGGTATGCAACCCTTGTATATACATACATATAATAGGATATATATATACATATCCTATGTATCCCTGAGATCCCCAGATGTGACAATTGATCAATCAATTAGCTACCAAAAGGTCGGCAAGTGGCTAATCAGATTACATGCTAATAATTATATCACCTTCAGGAAGGATACACAGGGGAGAGATCCTTTATGGAACACCTCGGTCTTTGCCCTCGGTATCTCTCACACAGGATCCATTCCCTGTGTATCCTTCCCAAAGTGATACAGCATACACTTGTACCATAAGTATCACCACACTATTGCACATCAGGTAGTACTTAAGTAGTGCAATGATGATGGAAGATACATTAGAACGTATGGTACAATAAATTCTTGTTAATCCACCACCACTTTATCTGCCAAACCTTTTAAAATCTACCACATTTTCCCAGTACCAATATAATGTACAAGTGCTGATGAATATCCAGTTAATCCACCAAACTCGTTAATCCATCGTATTCTATTCAAATTGCGGCGGATTAACGAGTATTCACTGTAGCGTGTATAGTCCCATCACCCCCAGTTGATGCTACATCAGGTGCACTTATGATAGCTAAAAGTACCTCTGGTAGTACCATAGCAGATATAGACACTTCGGCTTGAATGTTGGAGAGGGCAAAGTGTATAATATTATTATATCCACTGCAGCCCTACTGGAGGTGCCTTAGTTATTATGTGGTATATCCCCATATAAAATAATATAATTGTATACCAACTCTCAAAGCATTGTTATTATAGCTGATCAATGATCTGCTGGGCAATTAATTGACAAATTTTAATAACAATTATGAGTGTGCAATAGCAATGATTACGTAGTGTGTTAATAACGTGCATGTTTGTATAGTCTTCACTTTGATCTGCCCACACATCATTTATACCGCAAAATATGAGAAATGTTAGTTTCCAAACGTACACACTTCACTCGTTCCCTACATATTTCAAGCATATACGTATGTACACTATCGGGTATTGTGCGAGTATATAGGGTACAACAGACCATATGCATACCATCATTCAAAATTCCACATAATGTTGCCTCACCACAAGTGTTGCTCAATGAAGTGCACTTACAATACCATAAGAACAATACATACGTACTTATGCATTCAATGGAAAAGTTGGTTATTTATATAGTTAGCAATGTCTATGTTGCCATATAAACTGCCATTCTGAACTTCATCCTGCAGGGACGATACAAAATGGCTGCATAAGTAGAGTTATCGTACGTAAGTAGTTGAAAGTATTCTTCAGCACTTCATTGAGCAACCATCTTGCAGGGTATATATAATATTATAGTGCATAGACATCTAATATGGTCTGACACATACTACTGCTAACACATACTGCACATATACGTATATACATACATATGTATTTTATTTGATGTCCCACTCAGGTACACACACACACACACACACACACACACACACACACACACACACACACACACACACGTACACATACATAACTACGCATGTACACACATGCACACATGTACACACGTACATATACATATACACGTACATACACACACACACACACACACACGTACACATACATACCTACGTACACACACACGCACACATGTACACACGTACATATACATATACACGAACACACACACACACACACACACACCGCATGCACACATAATTCACATACTCAATTTACCTGATGTTTGACACACAACACCGGCATCATCGTCATAATGTGAGCATTCTCTTCCAATCACTCCCCATCTTATACCTGGCTTGTCACAGTCCATCAACGACTTCTCCTCGCCGTAGCATCCCATATGATACACCCAAATGCGACCAGTTCCGGGACCAAACACACCTCCTCTAACCGCGGCCACTGCTCCACTGTATCCGAGCATCCTACAGACCACTTGTGCATCCAGGATGTCCCAACCTGTGTCACATATGGTCCCCCAGGCTCCATTCATGCCAACCTCCACTCTACCGGAAGAAGCATTGGGTCCTCCAACCAGACGAATATCAAGTTTTGGGGGATCATCTGAAGAATTGCAGAGGAACTTCAATCTTAGACTGGAAGCTCAACAACATAAGTACACATGTACACACACACATCCACAACACACACAGACACACACCCACACACACCCACACACACACACTAGTAAACACCCACCCACACCCACACCCACACACCCACACACCCATACACACACTTGCACCCACACACACACATACACACCACACAAAACACACACACACACACACACACACACACACACACACACACACACACACACACACACACACACATACACACACACACACACACAATTGGACCCCCCACCCCATCCACTCACTTGAACAGATAACACCAGCATAGTCTCCTTGACGACATGACAACACACCCCACCCTTGCAGTGGACAATCCAGTAGAGTGGACTCCTCTCCTTTGCACCAGACATTATCCACCCACACACGACCACTACCATCTCCGAACGTGGAAGGGCCTATAGCAGCTATAGCATACGGATACCCCAGCATTTTGCACACCACCTTGGCATCCTGTATGTCCCAGAAGTCGTCACACACTCTGCCCCACGCTCCGTAGAAACCGATCTCGACACGCCCTTGAGATTCGTCTGCCCCTCCCACCAGTCGTACATCGATTTTGGTATCTTTCACTAGAGTAAACAAGTTAACAACAGACAATAATTGGTAAATACAGTGGAACCTCTATTAAAGGACACTCCGAAAAAGGGACAACATAGAAATTACCTCCCTACAAAGGACACTTTCTAAGGCACCAAAAGTAGACTTCCCTATAGTGCTAATATATTTTGTATATCTGAAGAGTGGACAGCCTCTACAGTGGACATATTGGCTGGTCCCAATGTGTCCTTTATAGAGAAGTCTCACTGTACATATGAAGGCATCTTTATGCAAACAGTATACCCCTCACAGACCAAAAACCATACAGACACTTCAATGTACATTGTAGTCACCTACTGTACATGCATACGTACACGTCCTTCCACTCATCCACACATACATACTTAAACAGATCACTCCAGCGTCCATGCTGTGGTCACAGGACTCATCCTCCCCCCACGGTGCAGTGACACAGTCTGCTATCGATTCCTCTTCCCCGTTGCAGTCCACATTGCTGAGCCAAATTCGACCGTGCCCGTTCCCAAATGTTGAAAAATTGGAAGCCAGTCCCTTGGGGTATCCCAACATGCGACACACAACCAAGGCATCATTCTCATCCCAGCTGTTGTGACAGACAGTGCCCCACATCCCCTCAAACCCCACCTCCACTCTTCCATAGGACCCATTACCACCGGTGAGCCTGACTTCAACAGCAGAGAGGTCATCTGAAAAAAATGACAGAAAAACAGTTGAGATAAATTAATGACAAGGAATTTGTGTTTGCAGTAGATGCATTTGTATGCCATTCCAGCACTACACTCACCTCTACACACCACCTCAGCACTAAACTCATCTCCACACACCACCCCAGCACTAAACTCACCTCCACACACCACCCCAGCACTAAACTCAACTCCACACACCACTCCAGCACCAAACTCACCTCCACACACCACCCCAGCACTAAACTCAACTCCACACACCACCCCAGCACTAAATTCATCTCCACACACCACCCCAGCACTAAACTCACCTCCACACACCACCCCAGCACTAAACTCACCTCCACACACCACCCCAGCACTAAACTCACCTCCACACACCACCCCAGCACTAAACTCACCTCCACACACCACTCCAGCATCTTCAATATGAGTACAGTTACCAGAATTACCCCATCCGTTGGGAGTAACACAGTTCAGAATGTTGTCTTCAGAGCCATGACATCCGACGTCAAAGGTCCAAATCTTCCCCCTGCCTGGGGTGGTCCTGGACAGAGCAGCAAAGGCCTGTTGGTAGCCCAGTTGCCGGCAGATGACTGACGCATCACTCTTCTCCCAGCCCCGCGAACATACTGTCCCCCAGTTTCCATGAAATCCGATTTCAACACGACCCGAACGATTTCCACCAGCAAGCCTCACCTGCACCGACTCACCAGCATCTACACACATGCATACAGTAGAATACACATCCAATCACCATGTACATACATGTGTTGTCCATTTACACATCAACCCCCCTTCCCACCTCCTCAGGGGTCCAATACAGTTAACTTTCTACAAAGCGGTCTGTCATGAACAAAATCATGAGGCATACATTTCTCCTACAGCTCCAATTTTACATACATTATGTCACAATGGTACATGCAGATCAAGTTCAAGGCTGAATGTGGAATTTAGAGTCAGAAAAACCCTTGACAACCATTTGGTGAAAGACTGTGGAAGGGGAATTTGAAATTGAGATAACCTACTTATCTCATTAGAATCTGATGGTGATGGTCAGTGAAGCCCTAGTGAGGCAATGTTGTAGTCCCTGGTGGGAGACTAAATTTGATTAGTGGTCTCAACCCAAAACCTAAACACCTAGAGTGGAAAATGATACCTTTAAAGCATGCATGCCTACCTCCACAAATAACACCTGCATCGTTGTTATGGCTACACAGTTGGCTGGAATAGTTTCCCCACCCGTCAACGGCACAATCTCTGAGGGTTCTTTCGCTTCCAGTGCAGTCCACATTCTGAGTCCAAATTCTCCCGACACCGGATGCAAACACTCCTCCTCTCGTTGCCACAAAGGCTCGACCGAGTCCCAAATGTCTACAGATCACTGTGGCATCAGCCAAATCCCACCCTTGGTCACAAAGGGTCCCCCATACTCCACCCACTCCAACTTCTACACGTCCTTGATAGGAGTCCGAACCTCCGACAAGTCTTATCTCAATGTCTTCATCTAACAAGACATCAAGCAAAGGATATGGAAGATTTACGGAAGCAAGTGATGTTGTTAGGTATTAGGACTGAGCACTCTCCCCATTAAAAAGGACCTTTGTGACTTTTAATGCAAATACTTAACACTAAACAGTTACATTCCTACAATACACAAAAATATACATTTGTAGATAATGGGAAATTTTCCAACCAAAGCTGGGGAGTAATTTACAAACCAGGTACACTTTTAAAATATCTACTTTTGAAGGAGAAAAGAGTGTTATGTTTGGAGGGGAGGAATGTGGTATGTAACAGTATATGTGATGTACAGTACATATGCATACGCATATTACACACGTGCACACTGCATACAGTCTTGCTAGTGTAGGTTCACTGTTGATTAAAAGGAAATGTGTGTGCTAGTGTACTTTCATTGCTATTAGAATTTGATCAGTACACACAAGAACACACCTGCATGCACCTACATAGCCACTTTACACCATTAACCATAGCAAGCGGATATACCGAGTCAGCTCTTTGCACAATTAGGAAGCCACAAAAGACTAGCACTTGTAAGTCTTCCACATGCAGCCATAATGACCATGCAATTAGTGCAGGCCATAAATCTAGACTAGTGCATTCAATACATCCTCATCTGTTGGAAAGTCACCTACAACGTAAAGTAGTTCACCATTGTGTATGTTGTCTTTGAGAAATTGATGATTTTAAATTTTATTTTTGACTTCAAAAACCCTTTTAGACTTCCTACATTTCTTCTTTCTTCTTCTGTTTTTTTTTTCTTTTCTGGGTGCCTCTAAAGTAGACTATGGCTAATGGTTCCCCATGTGAAATGAGACTACTTGATGCCTGATACCCGTGCACATGTCCTACTCTTATTACATCATTGCAAATACTTTGTATACCCAATTAAACAATTATAAAATGGAGACTCAACAAAGGGTCTAGACAGTTTTAATCGGGCAGATTACGTGCATGATCAAATTGACTCAATCATTCAATTACAAAACAGCTGAAATCTCTGAAATATGTTTACACACAAGGCATAAAATATAAATAACAAAGTGTGTATACAAGCAAACACAGTCGCTTAGACCTCTTATAACAGCCTCATGTGCTGGGCAGAGATGGGTCGGTGTGTTGGTGTCTGCACTATCATTGCATTGTGAATGCAGTTGATTCCTCCCCCTTCACACAAACCTTGTTACCATGACAACCACTGGCACCTACTGCGAGGAACACCAAAATCTAGCCACGGCAACTACTGGTACCCGCTAAAACAATCCAAACATTGCTACCACGACAAGCACCAGCACCCGAGTTACTGTAGATCCTGGTCTGGTGGTATTGTGTTGAGGGAGCTGTTCTCATAACAAATTTTGTCACTTAAACAAACAACCATAATAGTTAATTCTCATCAGTTGATGACTCTAATTGAACCAATCAATTGAAAGTCTGGCTCTCAAGCCCCCAGAGGCACTTGCTATGATGGTTACAGTAGACTGATTGAATTTAAGGGCCACACAAATTGGTGTGAAACAAAGTGTCAGAAACAGAAAAGCATTTCACTCCAAGTGCCAATGACAGAATCTGATGTGATTTTATCTGTACATAGGTATGTGCTTAGCACAGAAAACTGTTCGTTCACAAGTTCACAGAATTTACACTGTTGGCAGAATTGGCCTGCATATTATTGTGAATATATACTGTACGTACTGTATATGTTGGGTGCCCACATTTACACATACTTCGATGAATCACACATATTGCAGCTAATATACAGTATACAGTGTGTGCACACCTTCGGTACTCTTGCACACCACTCCAGCGTCGTGGTCGTGGGAGCCACACAGGGCTATGTCATACTTGCCCCAGAGTGTGGCGGGACACTGTGTGAGAGATTTTTCTTCCCCGAGACAATGAGTGCTGTCGGTCCAAATCCTCCCGTCTCCCCCACCGAATGTAGAATGAGTGGTTGCCACCAGGGACTCGTTGTAACCTAACTTCTTGCACACAACATCAGCATCCTTTTTGTCCCAGTGCTTATCACACAGGGTAGCCCATGTGTTGTTGAATCCAACCTCAACTCTGCCACTTGAGGGTCTTCCACCACCAACCAGTCTTACAGTCTCCATATTGTAGTCACCATCTATGAATATAATTAAAGGTTAGAAAATTGATTCAGATATGATCACATCTGTATGAGTAAATCCAAGATTCTGATAACATGCATATCATCCATGGTCAAAGTCAAGAAACACAGCCACTTATGATACATAATATTATGTGTACAATATGTACATCCACACTTTGAACTGTTATATACAGTACTGTATAAGTAGCACTGTACAAGTAGTACTGTACATACAGTACATATGTACGTATGTACACACCAATGGCCGGGTCTGTGGGCCATATTGTATGCACGTATGTCCCACAAATTTCATGAGATTGCTACTCAATCATCATTCTCCATACATACCTACTTCTTATCTGCCATACTATTTGTTAGTACAGTAGAAACTCGTTAAGACAAATTGCAGCTCGACACAATTTAGGAGTACTATTTGGTTTGCTGTAGTAGTGTACAGTACATGAAATACAGTAAGCAAAGTGTGATAAGAAGTACATCTGATAACAAGAACCTTGTGGGTTGTTCATACTTTGTCCTAACAAGTTTCTACTGTACTAACAAATTATATGGCAGATATGAAGTATGTATGGAGAATAATAATATGATGCTAAATGTACGTATGTACATATGTGATAAGAGATAATCATGATATCAGTTGAAATGGGGTCAATTGGACTTTGGCTTATGCATAATCTAAGAATGATGGTTCTCACAATACGTGCAGCACCTCAGCTTTATCTGTGCTTGACCAGTTACATGTAGTCAAGCGTGTACAGTACGTGATGGGGTCAGCCATCTGACTGTTATCAGCAAGGACTGCATGGCGACAATTGCATACAAAGGGGAGATGAAAAAGCCTAGGGCTGGCCTAACAAAACACTGTACTAGTTTAGAAATTGAAAACAGACAACAGATAAAAAGCCTGGCTCCACACACACACACACACACACACACACACACACACACACACACCTTGACACACAACGTTGACAATTCTTTCATATCTGCATCCCGGGCCACCATGCCCCCAAAACGTGTGCCTACAGTCGTCAATGTTCTCCTCTCCACCGTGACACTGGACCTTTCCCGTCATGATCAACTTATCCGGCCACTGGCCCCAAAACGCCCCACTCACCGAGAGGACAGCTCCACTGTACCCCAACTGACGACACACTACCTGAGCACTCTTAATGTTCCAGTAGCCGTCACAGACATAGCCCCACGTCCCACGCAGCCCAACTTCAAGACGACCCTGAGCTCTGTTGGTCCCACCAGTCAGTCTAACCTCAACTTTGTCATCGGGGCTCACTACATGGATCAGAAATGCCAATACGAGAAGATACATACATGAGTAAATTTTTTGTTGAAAATTCAGTTAAAATTCAGAGAGTACAATCAACGGTAGGAAGGCAACAGAAACTACATCAGTAATGCACCTTTGCATATAACTCCAGCATCCCATGTGTGTTTGCATGCGGCAACCACTTTGCCCCATCCGGCGTTTGTGTAGTTGCAGTCAGCTATTTCCATCTCGTGTCCTCTGCAGATAACATTGTCAACGAGGATTGGTCCAGTCCCCGGACCAAAGACGGTACCACTTGTGGCAGCCAGAGCACCATCTTCGTACCCCAGTTGACGGCATATCACATCTGCATCGACTTTGGTCCAAAATCCTCTGTTACATATGGTCCCCCACTCCCCATTGTACAACAGTTCAACTCGACCCATCCCTTCCCCAGATCCACCAACGAGACGAGCTGGGATCGAGGCATTTTGCGCTGTGGATCAATTAAAAGAATGCTAAGTACATGGTATTTGTAAAGATCCTAGTGTCATGAATTAGTCTGTATTGATTTGTATAGCACTACTGGATAAGAGTCCTACACACACACACACACACACACACACACACACACACACACACACACACACAGGTTGTCTATCATAATTGTTATCAAAACAACATTAAATCGATTATAATATTGTAGCTCAACGATCAAAATGATTTAGCTATATCGAAATAAAGTAAATTAACAGATACACTGTCGAATTACTTCGACCTGTACAAGTAGCTTCATAAATTCCTAAGCTGCTTCGTGTCCTACCTGGACAGGTGCAGGATAGCGTTGCAACAGCCGCGTGAGGGGCGACAAAGAGGACGAGCAGAATACAAATCCGCACCGCCACGCTCATCGTGAGGTTCCCGATGAAGCCGAATGACTAGCGATCGGCGTCGTGCTGCTTTATTGCGTCTCATCCGCACGCAGTCAGCGCTAATCAATACGGAAAATCAATCAACAAAACAACAACCACTGCAGTAGTGTAGCAGGAAATGAAAACCGTGATGTTTTTATGGTTCCGATTCGGTTGAGAAATTTTGGAACGGGAATACCTCGTTATACCATGTGGCATTGAAAAATGGCCTCAATAGCTACATTGTTTCTGCTTGCTGTCGGAGTAATTTGCATTTCTGAAAC
>OZ026546.1:5812899-5825399 GCA_964020155.1 Chondrilla cf. caribensis | reverse complement strand
CATATGTTCGACCTTGTATTCTAAAAGGACTGTTTGTCCACACAAATGCACACATATGGACATTCATGCATGTATGAACATGCACACGCACACATGCATATACACATAATACATGCTCACATACATACGTACACACACATGCACACACACATACATACACACACACACACACACACACACACACACACACACACACACACACAAACACACACACACACACACACACACACACACACACACACACACAAACACACACACACACACACACACACACACACACACACACACACACACACATACACACACGTACACAAATGCCATTATCCACAATTATCCCCTATCCTCTACAGACAAGTGGTCAGTATCATATACGGCCATTTTATCGTGAATACAATTTCAACCCACCTTCAATGGACATCAATATGGAAGGCGGATCAAACACACAAGTAACATTCGTTGGACATCGTACTGCTTTCAGCTGTATTGGAATGGTGAAAACACTGGTTGGAGAAGGTGTGGGTGATATCACTGTTAAGGTGAGTAACAGGTTCCACTGTAAAGGGTTGTAAAGGGTTAGAAATGTGTAATCTTAACATCTGTTGAACTGTGGATCTTTTGAATTGTCTTTGGTTAGTTGTCGACTGTGTTGAGTGAAGGCTGTGCGGATTTGAGTGAATCAGTGGTGACTGATGACACAGGTAGCTACAGGTTATCTGGACTTGTGGTGAGTGGTACGGCCACACATGTACACACACACACACACACACACACACACACACACACACACACACACACACACACACACACACACACATGTACATATGTACATTTGTGCTTGCCACACTTTGTGAAAACTTGTACATATGTACATACATGAAAAGGAAGTCAACAATTGTGTATGTTTGAAATGTTGTTTCTGTTTGTATGTGTTCTCATCAAACACTAATCCACTGTTGTCAGACATATTGTCTTTGTAAATGTCTGGCTCTGTGAGACCAATCTAATGCTACTAGCTATGTTTGGCTATTGTTCTGTGCAGCCATCTTGTGAATACATTTTGAGTGTACATTTCGACGAGAAAAAATCCCTGCAAGCAATCCCTCCGGAGATCAGAATTTTGGTACGACTAGAGTACATGGAAAGTACATGTTCTGAAGTACTGTATAACAGAAAGTATTGGCGGGTGTTGATTTTGGCAAATTTCGAAAAAAATCACATTTGGTGACTTAATTCTGGCAATTTGACAGTTGTCATAATTACATTGTAGGCCAAATCTCCACCTCACCACCAACTACATTCACATACATGAAGTAACAATGGAGGTTACACCTACATACGTATATGTATACAAGAAGATGGAATTTTCTGCATAAATCGGTTACCTAAAATCAAATTTTGGTGGAAAATTATCCATAGAATTATCTCTTCAAATTGCCAATTCACCAATATTTTCTGTTATAAAGTACATACTCCTGTGCTGTGTGTACAGTATATACCCACTCTACCAGGGTATGCTGTATGTAATATGTGTACGTACACCATGTACATTCTGTTTGTCCGTTACTGTACGTAAAACATGTATACATACTCCTATTATGACAGCATCTGAGTGGGTTGTGTGTGACATGTGGGCGGTCAACCTGACTTTGTAGGGGTCAAAGAATGACGTCACTGATGTTGTGTTCATCGTCGTGCCAACACTGAACAAAATGGAGGTATCCGGATTCATTTCAACAAAGCAAGAATTCATATCAACACTGAAAGTGGGTGACGGATGACAGCAATTTTCATTCTCATTCCGAATTTTACAATCTGAAATCCGAATTTGCACCGCACAGGTTTCACTATATGATGTTGCCAGCTCAAGCCATCCCATCCATGCAGTACCGTTGGATGCAGCCGGGTTCTTCTACCTACCCCCTGTGACCTACAGGGAGAATGTGAGCACACAGCAAACACTGCAAGGAATGTGTTATGTGTGTTCTTGGAGTGGAGTAGTTGTATTGTTTGTCTTGGTGAAGTGGAATGAAGTTGTTATTGTGTTAACACAGATAGTTTGGGTGGAGTTTGCAGTTTTGTTGGGTTGGTGCTTCATGTAGAAATAGGAGAATGTGAGCACACAGCAAACACTGCAAGGAGTCCGTTATTGTGTTCTTTGAGTGGAGTACAGTGAAACCTCTCTAATCCCACACTCGATGGGACCTGAGAATAATGTTGGATTAGGAGGTTGTTGGATTATGGAGTGCCTCTTATCATACTTATGTATGGTGACTGTACCTCATATAATGGTCGGATTAGAGAGAATGTCGGATTATAGAGGTGTCAGACTAGCGAGGTTCACTGTAGTTCTTTTGTTTGTCTTGGTGAAGTGGAATGAAGTTGTTGTTGTGTTAATCCAGATAGTTTGGGTGGAGTTTGCAGTTATTTTGGGTTGGTGCTTCATGTAGCAATACTTAGTGCATGTCAGCATATGTTGCCTGTTACAGACCTCCTTTTGATGTACACATTTCCTTATTCCAACACGGAGACATAGCCAGACTCAGTGTGGGCTGAAACCAAGACCCTTCACCTACCACCACCTCTATGTGTGATTTGGACAACAATTCTTCACCTACATGTCTAGTACACGTTGTCCATGCAATAGTGTATAGTGGAACCTCTCTATTAAGGACACTTTGAGACCTTAAGTTTAGTCCTTATTACATTCCTCAATTCAGAGGTCACTTAATACACTACAGTACTACACTGGGGCACAGAATGGTGTCCTTATTATAGAGGTTCCCACATTTCAGAGGTTTGTTATAGAGAGGTTCCACTGTAATTGGCCGGGTCTCAATTTTGTCCTCTACACTGTAATGTAGTGAACTGTTTTGCCCTCTATTGACTGTTTTCCGGTGTTACCTCAAGCGATAACTGTCAACATGGTCTGCTTCAGGTGAGGTACTTGGTCTCTCTTGAGAGCCATCTCTCCAGGAGCATGTATGAATACACACTGAGTACTGCCGAATTTGGCAGTTTCAAAGGGACCAAACATATCAACATGGAGTTTGAAGCTAAGGTGCACTCTATACAGCATACTATATAAGATTGTACTGTACATATGTATGTACTTGTATGTGCATATTGCTGGAGAAGTATATTTGATTTTATCGACTGACCCCTTGAGATCATAGGTTTTTTCTTCAACAGGAAATTGTTGTAGCTAAAAAGAGTAGTCATGTTTTACAGTTAATAGTGAGTGTCCTATTCGCAGGGGCATTTCTAGTGTTTGGACTTAGTAAGGTGTGTGTGTGTGTGTGTGTGTGTGTGTGTGTGTGTGTGTGTGTGTGCACGTGTGTGTGCATGCGTGTTGGTGTGTGTGCGTGCATGTTGGTGTGTGTGCGTGTTGGTGTTGTGTGTGTGTGTGTGTGTGTGTGTGTGTGTGTGTGTGTGTGTGTGTGTGTGTGTGTGTGTTAGTGGTCATCTTTGTACTTGTGACCAAATATTGAATCTGTTTATCTGTTGATAATCACATTTACCCATTGTTATCATGCAAATCACATGCGCATCACATGCATATCACATGCACATCACATCACATCACATGCACTGTGGTTGTAGGTATTTGGGTTCACACTGTCAGAGGCAGTGGGTTGGCTGAGCCAGTTGTCTGCTAACTCCGAAGACAAAACAAAGAAGAAACACAAATGACGATTGAAGCATTAGTTTTTATAGCATTATTGTGTAAAAAGTGACAATTGTGTCTCAATTGTGTGCTGCATATTATGACATTGCAATAATATTATAACTGTATGCAATACATATTTGATCAATACATCAATGCGTATGATAATGTTATAAAAATTTATAGTTTATAGCTTGATATAGAAACAACCAATGGTAGATTGTACTTAGCTTATTATATATATTTCAACACCGGTGTTGAAATACGTATATAATAAGTACGTATACAATATCTTACATAGGCCTGCATATTATAAGCTAGATACGTACGTACATATATAATATGCATAATAATATATTATAATAATGTACGTACGTATGTGTAGTGCTTAATTATAATTTTTACCATTATTATGCCATACTACGTAGTGATGCATAAATACTATATTATTATTTTCCAATGTAATCACATGCAGCTACATACATATATATACGTATATACATAAGTACTACTAATATTATTATTCATTCTTATGCGTATTACATGCAAGTTGATATACTTATAGTATTTATATCAATTAATCATCCAGTATCATAGCATGCTGTAGACATTATACATACTGTACATACATAGTACTGTATCACAATTATATTACTTTGCAAAATGGCTGCAGCTGTAAATGTCATCACGAGAGTATGTACCTACGTACATGCATATTATGCTTAGGTATTCACTGCACATAATAATAATACTATATAATATTATTATTTATATATATTACTGAGCTTGGATACAAATTATCAATACTGTACAAGAATATACTACAAATACTTACAGGACAATAAAAACAGCACAAGTATGGACAACTGGTACAGAGTCATCTGATAATACAATAATCTTATGTTTCTGAGCAAGACCATGTTCTATTTTCACATAATATTTTGCTTTTCCAGGTCATCGGCTACTTTGGTTCCTGCGCAATCAGATATTACTTCCAGGAGGAACTTCCATGTAGTAGGAAAGTCTGACGAACAACGTCCATCTCTCCAGTGCTTCAGTGCTAGCAGTCCTTGGAGTCCCCCTGGCTCCTCTGAATAAGTTTTAATCTGCTCAATGCTCAAACCCAAAAAGATAGCATAAACCCTCCAACGTGGACAATTGGTCAATATTCCTTGTAGACCAATGTCAGAAGGAACTTTATCTGCAGAGACGTGCAAATACAGACAGGATGAAATAACTAAAAATATCATGTAACCACAACTGCATTTATATACAACACATGGACAACAATGTGGTGGACACATGGATCCATTAAGCATGTTATAAACATACCAAGCACATCTTTGATGTCAGGTGACTCCGATACCTCAGATGGTTCAGAAACTGACATTGGGGCAGGATTGGAGGAAGAAGAATGTGTTAGGCTAACACCAGGGCTGGTTGATTGATCCTCACTTTGATGGGCTGAAATCCAGGAAATCAAGTAAACAAGGTTTAATCATATGTACGTATGTAGGTACACATGTACATGAAAGTACATATGGGTGTGAGTACAGGGATGGTGTAGAGATTATACAGATATTCATTGTATGTATGTACATATGTACCCCCGATGCGTGGGCGTTTTCAATCAACTACAAAAGCGCCGACAGGAGTACATTCGCGATGTACTGGGGTACATTTGTGAAGTACCCCAGTTTTTGTAAGTGGCATTATTTGATCTAACAAGCTTTGGATAGTTACTGAGCAAATGACGAAACTCGCCGAACCCACGAGCCTCGGGATATTTACCGAGCAAACGAGGATGCTTGCCAAACCCAAAAGCCTCAGAATATTTTCCGAATGAACAAGGGAAACTTGCCAAACCCACGAATCTTAGAATATTTACTGAACGAATGAGGAAACTTGCCAAACCCAAGAGCCTTAGAATGTCTATAGAACGAACGAAATAGGAAACTTGCCAAAACAATGAGTATTAATGTTACCGAACGAAAGAGGAAACTTGCTGAAAAGAGCCTGAGAGTATAAAATTTACCGAACAAACGACGATTGCTGCAGTGTTATTAGGCCTTCTTGCTGCTCTTCGTTAAAAACCTCAATCGATAGGCCTACCAGCCCGCGTAAATGAATGTGCCTACAGGGTACATACTAGTTATACCCCGCTTTCGGTGTGTACTGTGCGGATGCACTAAGTGTTAGGAATAGATTAGCCTCAGGCTGCACCCTCGGCCAATCTATTCCTAACACTTAGTACATCCGCACAGTACACACCAAAGCGGGGTATAACTACTACACGTATGTATGTATGTACGTAGGTACATACGTAAAAGCCCTTTCTACCATGTACCATACATATCTACTACCCATAAAACTTACCGTATACCTTGTCCAGGTCTGAAGAAACATTGGAAGCTTCAGGAGATGCTAGTAATCTCTTGGGACTTGGTGTATCACCAGAAGTAGAAGAGCGTTTAGAGCCAACTTGCCCTCTCAAGTTAGGTGTCTGGGAAGAACTTTGTCCCTCTAACGAATAGGATGATATGTATGTATATATGCAAGTACATAATTAAGGAGAAAACACTCGGATATGCATACACAACATATGCAAATAAACATGTATATATCTTTCTCACAATGTGCACAAATACAAACATACACACCTGCAGTTTCATTGGAACAAGCACTTAGAAATCCAGAATCTGATGATACCATATTTGTTCCAGGTATCATCACTGTTTGTTCACTATCTGGATAATTTGCAGATTCCTCTTGACTTGAAGGAAGCAACACTGTATCTTGCCGTGCTATGTTATGAGGTAGAAGAGATGATTCTGGGCCAGAATCAAAACACTGGGTAGGACAATGACTTGACAAGGTTGGCTCAGGTGCTGTACTGGTTGAAACACACAATTTGGATTCTTTTCCATGTGGCTGGGTCTCCTGTATTGGGATTTCCAGACGAGTTGGTTCAGGATTACTTGGAGCAGTTCCGACTGTATATAATGAAGGTTGTTGCAATAATCAACATACATTCAGTACAAGAGCTGTATTACACCTATGATTACACTAACAAAATAAAATACTGTAGGTGGATTTAAGGTGTCTTGTACGGATTGCAGACACTGTACATCAAAAACACCACCTAGGCTACAAAGCTTAAGTACCCCACATAGCAGCTATGAACATACGTATGTACCATGTAGTCGATACTGCTAGACAGACCCCACCAGCACCCATGAAGGTAGGCAAAATGTCTGCTCAGTGCATGAGGAAGGTGATTAAGCTTATACTAATGCCTTGAGGTGTGAACTAATTTTTTTGCACTAGAGTACATATTGAAGATTGAGCACAGGAACTTCAAGGAAGCAAGAAGCAACAAACCTTTCTTCTTCTGGAGCCACTTCTTCTGATCCTTGTTGAACTTGACGGTTAGTCCAAGATCTTCCTCCCAAGCAAGGCAAGTACCATTGGTTGAATCCTCCGAATAGGCAGCAACATGGTAACGAGATACTCGACCACAAGGACAAAGGAAGCCTACCACTACTTTGGGATCATTGTGATATATTTTCTTCCAAGTGTCACATACAGCACCTTGGATAAGTGAAGTGAAAGATTGGAATATCTTGGACTTTAGTACTTTTTTGGGATTTTCAGAAATTAGTGAAACGGAGAAATATTCGGCAAAGTCGCGCAGGATGAGAGACAGAGATTGTTTACCTTGACGGATGTTGCTGAAGATTACAACATTTCTAGAAGACGTATTACTTGGCCTGTAACATTTTTCTCTTACAAGGTAAGCTACTAGGTGTGGGAAAAGACCCATTGGCATATTATAGCTTCCCCCTTGGCCACTATGAACTGAAACGAGCAAATCTCTTTCATCTGGCTTCTCATGATGTTTTTCAGGTGGAGCAGGAGGAAGAACAGAAGGAACAAAATAAACATACCTGCCTTCCACATCCTTAAGCGATGCAGCCAAACCCCAACAAAGCAAACACCCAATCAGCCACCTACGGAAACCACTGAAACCATTCACCTCATCAGGTATACCGATGTCTTCCAGAGTTTCAACTGATAACATCCCTTCTCGTTGCAATTTTTTCCTGCTACCACTAACATGAACCATAAACTGAATGTCCAAAATACTTGTTATTTTTTGATACAGGAAGTCTGGATTCAAGAAAACAGGGAATTCATGTGGGGAAAACCCCTCACATTCAAGTTCTTTATCAATATCAGGGAATACAAATAACCCTAAAATGTGGAATAATTTGACCATAGTATAAAGTTCATCTTTTGTCTGAAGGAGGTTATTTTCCTGACAGAATGAAAGAAGATCAGAAAACTTCATAACTGGATTATCATCCATTATTGACCACAATATAAGATGGCAAAAGAACCAGTTCAAGGGAAGACGAATAGTATATCCTCCCAAACTAGCATCAATTCTTTCACGGACATTATCCAAAGCTTCTAAGCAATTTACAGGAAAGACACAATTATCACTGTCAAATAGGACTTCATTGAATATTTCAAGGTGTTTACAGGATTTTTCAATTTCCCGTGAAGCCTTTACAGCAAATTGAGATGAATCACTGCATTGATCAGAATGGGTTCCTATCAACATGATCGGCAAATCTCTGCTTTTCTTTTCAACGACTTCCGAGATTAAACAGTCCATTTTTTCAAATTTTTTCTTACACTCACTCAGAGTGATAAGTGAACGAGCTATGATCTCCACATTTTTGAAAGAATTTGGTATTTCCTTGGTTTCAATTGACTTTTTTCGGTATGTCATTCTCGGGATACTCAGTATACCTTCTGCGAGATTAAATACCTGAAGGTAAACTGCTCTGGACGATGCCAACACTGGATGAACATCATAGAATGTTGGCTGACCACCACTGTCTATGATACTCATCATACGCAACTTGCGTTGTGGAATCTCATCGCTTGGCCCGTTAGGTTCTCGAATTTCAGCTAGCTGCTCAAGCATCTCTTCTTTAGCACTCCGAAAGGCTTTCGCACGATTGCGCCTCTTAGCTATGGATTCAACAGTTCTTGTTGCAAAGTTTTCCAGGTTCTTCGATTTCGGGTCTTGCTTGCGAGGACTTCTAATGTTTGGATTGTTTGATCCCATTGATTCACCTGGTGATGTACTTCTGCTTGATACCCAAAGGTTTAATTGTTGCTTGCTTTTTTCCAAAGTAAATTCCACCCATTTCGATTCATTCTCTATATAGCGTTCAACTACTACAGTAGGGCGTGTCGACATGGGTGTACTATGATCGGAAGGATCAAAATTGCCCAACAAACCCTTCTTAAGCTGGGTTTTACCAGCAGCAGGGGGACCGAGCGTAACAATTTTTAGTACATCAATTGGTACAGAGTTACCACGACTTAATGCTTCATTTAGAACCCTGTGAAAATCTGTAATAAAAGAATGATTTATGTACATGTATGCAAGTGTACAGTTATACCAGTACTACACATATGTACATAGGTATGATGACAAAGGACCTCAATTCTATTGAATTGAGAATTCAAGATAGCGACTAATTTACATACGCATGTACTATACGGTACACATCACGGAAAACTTGACATACATACGTACGTAGGTACCATAATGCAATCATAATTACATCATATGTACGTACATAATGTTATTGCCATAATCACACTACCAGTTCAGAAATCCAAAAGAAACTTGTAATGAGCCTCTTACAGTCAAATAAACTTTGATGTTTTTTTTATGTAGAAAGGTGTTTATTAACAGTTGAAATAAGGGGCTGTCTTAACAGAAAGTCACAGTATTTATGCATGTACAGCTAACTAACCGTAACTGTCTTTCTTGGCTACAGGTTCTTCTCCGATTTCACTGACTGGCGTTGGCTGAGGTTGAGCTACAAAGGGTATAATGTGATGCAACACCTAACTTAGAGGTATGCACAAAGCGAAAAACAATGAATACACTGTAATGGTGTCACAACATTCTCTCCCTCTGACTCCAAGAATAGCAGAGTAATTATGTTATACACATTATGTAAGAATTGAACTACAAGAAGTACATCGGTATGTACGTAGTGCACATAAAAACATCTAGTAATTACATTTTCCAAAAAAGTCCGCAAAATCATCATTTTGATATACATATGTACATTCATATACAGTCACTTGTATTCTGGTCTGTGGGTATCTTAACTGAAAGAAACTTACATATCTATACCACTTCAAGGAATCGGGTATAAGAAATAAACAATTGGCTACATTAACCTTTTGGCTCCACACTCATGGAATATAGCTATCTGTTTATTTCCTGTACCTCAGACCTAAAGGTGGTACGTATATCTATTACATATACACCATTCATGTACTTACACAAGGTAGAACGGTCTGATACATCTCCATATTTTCCACTGACATCACAACCAGAAACTATCATTCCATTACTTTCAATGTCGTTACCATCATCATCACCATCATCATCATCACCATCAACATCACCATCATCATCATCATCGTCGTCATCATCATCATCATCATTGTTGTCGTCATCATCATCATGGGAGTCTACAAAAATAGAAAAGAAATGTAGTGATTTCATTGACTTGTTAGCTGTAGTACAGTGTGAAATTTTTTTAAAGAACAAGTTGGGTTACCCCGAGGCAACATACTGTCACACCGGTACATCATTCCAATGAGCACAACATACGTATGTAATATACCGTGAAAGCGGATTGTTAAGCACATGCACTTATGACTCCAGTTGACAAGAAAATATGTGCTTAATAAAAGATAGCCACCTATTAGCAAAATGCAAAAGTTTTAGCAGAGTATGTCTTGTTTTCCACCTCTGGATATATGGCCTTCCTTTCAAATCCTGCTGATATCGGGGTGGTTGTGCTCTGAAGTTGAACTTGTAACGAGCAAGCTTTTTTATTTCTCAAAGCATTTTGGAAATGATGGGAATTTTTGAGAGAACAAAGTCCTCATCCATAACCAACGGTGTAAGTCACATAACTTGTAGCATAATCAACACAGTCAAAATCAATATCGATAGGAAAACATGCAAAACAGTACCGTTCTATTATTCATGGTCTGTATTTCAATATTAACAAGTAACCAATTCAATAACCTACGTAAAGACCGCGGCGCCCTTCCTCCACCCCGCACCCAGTGGTTGAACGTGGGATGGTCTAGCTGGCCTAACCATAGACCAGACCATAGACACTCAATATTAAATCATAGTCACGATGATGGACGAGTAAACAGTGATAAAACGACAAATATAGTAATAACTAATACTGAGCAATACTATTAATTCACTTCCTGACCGACCGGTCACTATCCTTTTGACAATATCAACACTATTAGAGAATAAACTTGGGTATCTAGGGTCTATGCTTGGACGATACAATTTTATATTTGACATTTTATACACTGGAAATATGAATTCGGATAAGGTGATAAGGACGGATTTTTCGTGATAATGATTTCGTGATGTAATCAAAAGGAGGCAACCTGAACAACCTAATTACATCTACTATTTTTTCTCACCTTCAGTTGTTTCGACAGCGTCCGCCATTTTTGCCGCCAAAACAAACCAGTTAACGCCCACCACCCACCTACAACATGGCGATAGCTAGTCGGATTCCAATGTCGCGTGATCTAGTCTGGCGTAGCTAGCTCCATTCTTCTGACAAGGGTCGGCTAATAATTTGGTACTCTTGATCATGATTCCAATAAAAATAGCAAATCTGTGACAGTAACGACCTGTACGATATCTGCGATAAAATCGGAATGTTAATGGCGAAATGTTATGTAACAGACGTTACCCCTGCTTAAATTCTCTTTCTTGCAATTGGTATCTGTGAATTAAAGCGGCCTGTCTTTAAATTCGCGCAGTAAGTGCCTGAATTATATTTAGTACACATTCCTGGTTAGTGAGTACACTTCACTTAGTTCCTAGCTAATGTACACTATATCAACCAGTACTGATAGTATTTTTTATATCACACTGTTAATTGCCAATTATAGCTACCACATGATTATTTAATTTACTGTGTATTCAACATGGCCATAATAATGTGGTTTTCCCCCTCTGATAAGAAGTACAAGTAGCTATAGTTTGGTGCACCATTCAAGGTACTTACTAAGCAAGTTTGACTGTACAATGATACGAAAAAGCAACTTTTTCTTTTACAAACTTTGGGTAGGTTTGGTCGATTTGGCAACAGCATGAGTGAGAGTACTTATACAAAAAGGCTACCTGAGGGTTTGGCGCGTTAACGTTGAGACTGGCAGGGTTGCTTCGGTGACAGTAGCAGCCTCGTACAATACCTACTACAAATGACGCTAGGAATGTCGATGGAATGTGGCGCGCAGTCTTTATCTCTGCTTAAATTCTCTTGTCCGACGCTGTTGATGAGATTCTAGCTGAATGGTCTGAATCAGCCCTTGTTCATCGCTTCGCGCTACAGTATACCGGATTGAAGGCACTCGCCGAGGAACAGGAACGAATCCACTCAGCCCAGCTGGCCATGAAGCTCTATCAGTTATTTGTGTTGTCAGCGCCTATTCTGACGCTGGCAATGGGTGAGTTGTTATGAAAACCTCGCGTGCATTGATGCGAGCGAGGGACAGTAATCACTCTGGTTGTAACACTGTATGTCTGCATTGGTAGATCCAGAGCTAGGGGACCAGGGTTTCATGGGTTCCACAAGGCCTCGCCTTCACAACTGCATGACTACGTAACAGACTACGTAACAGAATACTGGGTGCCTTGGTAATAGTAGTAGCCCATTCTGCTAGTGGCCTCCCCAGTTAAAATAAG
>OZ026546.1:5792899-5807899 GCA_964020155.1 Chondrilla cf. caribensis | reverse complement strand
CAGATGGTGGGTGATATTTTTGACTGTCCTGTTCAGTGTCATTGGTGGCTGTGCCCTGTTCTGTTGCTTCTTCTTGTGCTTCTGCCTTGTTTGCTTCCCTTTTGTTGCTGGAAAGAGGGATGAAGAAGATGAAGAGGAAGGTGTGTGTGTGTGTGTGTGTGTGTGTGTGTGTGTGTGTGTGTGTGTGTGTGTGTGTGTGTGTGTGTGTGTGTGTGTGTGTGTGTGTGTGTGTGCCTGTGTGTGAGAGGTGTGCACATACTCGTGAGCATGTACACATATACATGTCTCCATGTGAGTTTATAGTAATATTATGTACCTACATACATACAGTACATACGTAATATGTACATTATGTATGTGCTAGTGTCCTTATGTTCACTTATTGTGTTCTTCACCAGACAAAAGAGCGAAAACCCCCACCTCAGACACAAGTGTGTAGACGTCAAGTGACTACGTGGGATCTCATCCGCCCACACCCACTCATGCTAATAACTTAGAAGTCATAATTTGACTGCATTTTATGTCCAATTTTAGATTAGTTAGTTCACTGAACAATGAAATGATTTTAATTTGTAAAATTTTATATATCCCAATAGTTGTATATAAGAGTAGTTGATTGATGAATAATTTTTAATAGATACCACTTTGATGTAATGTATGTAATTGATTTATAAATTGCATAAACATGAAAGGAAATAAGTTGAAGTACACAATTATAATGTATGTACGTAGCTACATACAGGGAATTCTCGTTAATCCGCCACTGCTTTATCCACCAAACCTTTTAATCCACCACAATTTACCAATATAATGTACAAGTACCAAGAATTCGAATATCCAGCTAATCCGCCAAACCTAATTATTAATCCACCATATTCTTGGAAGATGAATTGTGGTGGATTAACAAGTATATGTATGATATATATACACGTACATTAATACAATTATATACCTATAGGTAAGTACATTAGGTATGTATTAATACATTATGTATGCATATTCTTAAGATAATGTATTCATCATAGGTGGCAGAACAGGTGGGGGGGGCAGCCCCCCCCTCCCACTCATCACAAAGGTGGGACCAAGAATGTCTATATAGAGTATTGCATGCATGGACACAATTGCAATATTAATCATGAGTTCAGCACCATGGCCTTTAGCCCCCCCACTTGCCAAACCATTACTCCGCCTATGTTCATACATACGTTTGTACTACATATTATTATGTATATCTTTTCATATGATAATACATGTCAAACTTCAACTATTGAATCAATGCAAATATAAACTACAATTGCAAAAATTGGAATGATAATATACGTATATACACACCCTATTAACCTTACGTATGTACATTGTGTCACTGAATTTTACAATGACAAACAGTGCTAGTTGGAAATAGTTCACTTGAACACTACAGCTAGAGATGCAAAATGCGTGATAAAATTATGTTAGCATGGTACCAGTTTATGTACAGTAAATCGTTGAAAACTACATGAAATGTGTTGTGATGATAGCGATGTTGAAACTACGTACTACTCAACCGAGTGGGGTCTCTCAAGACAGTTCCATTGCTTTTTTCTCTGTAAAGAATTAGGGTGATTGTGCATTTAAAAATTGGTGGACAAGCACCACTAAAAGTTACACATGTAGGTAAGTACTCTGAAATCCGCACTCACATGCATACGAACGCATACGAACACACACACTCCCATGTAAATGCAAGCACACATGCACACACACACACACACACACAACACACACACACACACACACACACACACACACACACACACACACACACACACACACACACACACACACACACACACACAATCTCACCTTTAGTTTCCTCCTCTTCTTCCTCATTATCCTTGTTACAGCAAATACACAAGAGAATGATTATGACGATTAGAAGAATAACAGCAAGTACAACGAAAATGGGGATAACAATGGCCAAAATGAGGATCGTAGCATTGGGCACAGGTAGTCGTGAACCACCACCTGGTGCTGCTGTCCCTCCTGACGAGGTTGTGGTTCCTGGTTGAGTGGAAGGTGTAGTAGACGGTGAGGGTGTAGCAGACGGTGAGGGTGTAGCAGACGGTGAGGGTGTAGCAGACGGTGAGGGTGTAGCAGACGGTGAGGGTGTAGCAGAGGGTTGTGTTGTAACTGCAAAAAATCAAGTAAAGGCAATCAGACTGAAAAGTTTCTGCATTATAAGAAGGTCACAATAATGAAGGTCTAGAGGGCTTCAGTGTAATGTACGTATGTATATGTGTATTGTACATGTGTGTGTGTGTGTGTGTGTGTGTGTGTGTGTGTGTGTGTGTGTGTGTGTGTGTGTGTGTGTGTGTGTGTGTGTGTGTGTGTGTGTGTGTGTGTGTGTGTGTGTGTGTGTGTGTGTGATGTACAGGTGTGTGGAATGTACAGGTGTGCGTGATGTACATGTCTGTGTGATGTACAGGTGTGTGTAATGTACAGGTGTGTGTGATGTACAGGTGTGTAGAATGTACAGGTGTATGGAATGTACGAATGTGCGTGATGTACAGGTATATGTAATGTACAGGTTTATGTAATGTACACGTGTGTGTATCATACAGGTGTGTGTGATGTACAGGTGTGTGTAATGTGCAGATGTGTGTAATGTACAGGTACTGTATGTGCACTGTATAGACATGTGTGTGGTACAGATATGTGCACTGCATTGCACATACCATGATAGAAATATAGAAAGCAAGAAGGCAAATTTAGTAAAAAAGTCTAGTAAAGAAAACTCTACATACAGTGCATAAGTAAACACGTACCATTAACTTCCACACAGAGATAAACACAAACAATTCCAGCCAAATTCTCCAGCTCCACTTGGTAGGCACCTTCGTGGATCTCTTGGGGAGAGGGGAATTTCAAGGTGTAATATCTATCATCACCTACGACGACTTCAACATTGGGAAGGGTAAGGTTAGCGCCGTTGAAGAACACTCGGTGGTTCATGAATCCGGATGAAGTGTTGGACAACTGGAAGGTGAACTCGTATTGTTCGTTCTCTTGTAGAAGTACATTGACTATATCCCCATTGCTATCACTCATAGGCTCACCTACAAGTATAGAAAAAACACATGCACAACACATGCACACAATATAATATTATGCAGTACATACAGTACATACGTAAAATTAATAGTCAAGATCAAGTGTAATATTCAAATTGATTACCAATGCACAGTATACGATCAATTAATTAATTAATTGCAGGGAGTAATTGAGTGGATCTAACTGGGAGCCAGTCCCACCTTATTCAGTCTGAGCAATCTGCTGGTGGACGTGATGCGGAGTTGTCAGACTGACCGTCCAGGATTCAGGTACTCTCAAAGTACAAAATCAAACCCATTGAGTGAAAACTTGAGTAATATGTACGTATATAGGGTGGGGGTGGGGGGGCTCCCTGTCGTATAGTTACTTGAATAATTTTCCTCTGATTTTTATACAACTAGGGCTACTAATGACTCAATTAATAAAACTCAATTATTCAATCAATTAATAGATTAATTGTCCCAGTAATAAAACAAATTATGTGTCAAGTAGATTACAATAATAATGTGTGAAATCAAAACTCACCGATAATATGGAAGGTGGTCGTGTGTGTCTCCATTTCACCTGGCAAACCACACGTGTATGTCGCATTGGTGTACGGGGTTACAATTGTCGATGTATCCAACACTAAATTGGAGTTTGGGACGAAAGTGATCCCAAGATCATCACTATCCAACCAGAGAAAGTTTTGTACCACCGTTTGCCCTTGCTCATTCCGAAAAGTCACCTCTTGTGCACTACTGGTGTTCTGGTATTGGACAGTACATGCCATCACCCCTACATCGCCGTCAGTCAAGAAAATGTCTGCTTGTGGAATTGTTCTGTAAATAGGAAAGTTCGGTGGAGGAGAATGCTCTAATGGACAAAAATGAAGGGATATATGAAAAATGTACATGATATGTATGCTATATCTGTAGAAGCTGACATGTACTACTCATGTGTACATATACACTCACACACAACATACACACCTACGTACACACACATGTACACACACAAACACACACACACGCACACACACAAACATACACACAAGCATACACATGTATTATACACACACACACAGACACAAACACACACATTCGTGTGTACATGTACACATGCACACTAAAACATACACACATGCACAAACACACCCACACACATACACACACACACACTCACGTGAAAAGTAAGTTGTTATTTCAGCACAGGAACTGTAATAGGTGCAATTATCTCCTGGTATTGGGCTAGAAACTTTACAACGTATATCTGCACCATTGTAGGTAGGATTTTCAGGATCCAAAATTTGCAGATATCCTGTGTAGCCACTCTGAAGGAAGTAGTGCGTAAGAAGACCACTTCTCCTACCACTAGCAAGGGTCTCTGTTGATTCTACAATGTCCGTAAATGTATTGGGAACGTCTTCACACCACTGCCATGTGATAATAGGACGCACATTGGTAGATGTCTGAGTGGCTCTGCACTCGAACGAAATCACCTCCCTACTACCATCCTCCAGAAGATAAGAGTCATAATCTCGTGGTTCAAGATCAAAACCAGCATCATCTGTGAACATACGTAAAAGCATGATAGTAAAATTAGCAGTAGTAATAAGTGAATATTTGATATTCCTCAAAACAGGTAGGTTTATTGTACTACACACATTCTAATACACCCCAGACAATGATTCACTTTACATCTTAAGTACCACCGCACACATAACTGCAAAATGCAATAATGGTACTGATATTACATATACCATGAAAATTTGTTACCACCACATAACGTACAGTAACTGGATTATCTTTTCACAAAAAAATCAGAGGTTTCAAAATTGGAAATATTTTCTACCATTAATTATAGAATATACTGCACATACTGAATGTGCATGCATATTGTACATAATTACCGTATAGCGGGTTTGTCTAGGGTTAATACCTAGCCCTAGACGAGCAGTTTGTCCCACCTGCTTATGAAATTGAGTGTAGACTGTGCAAATCTCAAGAGTTGCACAGACTTAGCCACAGGGTTGTCACCAGGCTGAACAATAACATGACATTGTAGCATTATAGTCACTTTCAGATTGTATATACACCTTGTACAACCTTGCTGACAATTTCAAAATATTGCTTGTATATATACAAGGTTGTTCACAAGGTTAATCATACAATATTGTACAAAGGTACACATATTTTCCACATGACCTTGCAATTTATTTGGGATGTGTGCATACATCGGACTACAAATTCTTGTCATACCATTCTCAGGAGCATGCTACCAGGCAGCCAGTTGGGATTACTGCATAGTTGCATTGCTTGGGGGAGAGGCATTCAAATTGTAAGTGTCTATGAGAGAATATGGGGAGATTCTGTGGTATCAGGGTGCTTGGACTAGTTCCTACATTCCATTTTGAAAGGAATGTCCTTTGTATGAGTTCACAGCTGTGCAGTAGAACCTCGTTGAGATGAACCGTGAGGGACTGACAAAACCACTTTTTTGCTATCAGATGTTCTTGTCAGGATTTTTTTACTATATATATTTTATGTGCATTATGGCGGCAAACCAGATAATATTCAAAATTGTTTTGTATTAGGCAGTAGATTGTTTCAAGGGAATTTGTCTGAATGAATTTGAACACACACTTGTGTACGTACATTCATAGACATGAGTAAATGCCTGCATGTAAAAATTTAATGAAGGTAATTTTTGTCTATATACACAATGTTATGACTACATTTTATCATTTGCAGTACATACTGTACTTGTCACAACACAAGAAAATGAAAAGGAAGGTATAATATGTTTCCTTCTGCTGTAAAGGCCAGAAGATGCATTCCAGGACAAGAGTAGTACCGTTTTGCATCTCTGAAGCATAGTGAAATGAATTTGAATTAAGGGTACAATAACATATCACTGAACCTCTTCAACAAAAACTCTAATTGATTTGGCAACCTGGAAATTCAATTTATAGTTACTGTATTGCATGTTAACAGAATTTAATACATAATTCACAGGTTTTAACAGTGAATGTTGGGATATATAGGACAAAATTAGGTTTTGCAATGAGGAATACAAAGTGCTAAACGATTTCATTTTAATGAAGTTTGATTGAGGTTCAATGATAGCAGTGTGCTCAAACCTGTTGCTCTGGCTATAATGATTCATTGATATAATCTACATTCCTGCTAGGCATATGCAACCACTGCCATCCACATGACCTAATCCTTTTGAGATCTATCTATGGTTACACTATGCACTTTGCCATAGAAGTTCCCACTAATAGCATGCCACTGATTCCACTGTTGAAGTGATGGCACCACCCTGGAAAGGTCACACTGATGATTAAATGCCTTACATAAATTCATTGTCAGTGCTGATTGTGTAACGGCCTCACTTTGTGTGTCCACTCTCCCCATGTGTGCCCCTCTGTGTCCACACTCCCCATGTATGTCCCTCTGTGTCCACACTCCCCATGTGTGCCCCTCTGTGTCCACACTCCCCATGTGTGCCCCTCTGTGTCCACACTCCCCATGTATGCCCCTCTGTGTCCACACTCCCCATGTGTGCCCCTCTGTGTCCACACTCCCCATGTGTGCCTCTCTGTGTCCACACTCCCCATGTGTGCCTCTCTGTGTCCACACTCCCCATGTGTGCCTCTCTGTGTCCACACTCCCCATGTGTGCCTCTCTGTGTCCACACTCCCCATGTGTGCCTCTCTGTGTCCACAATCCCCATGTGTACCTCTCTGTGTCCACACTCCCCATGTGTGCCTCTCTGTGTCCACACTCCCCATGTGTGCCTCTCTGTGTCCACACTCCCCATGTGTGCCTCTCTGTGTCCACAATCCCCATGTGTACCTCTCTGTGTACGTTTCCACATTCCTGTGTGCACCTCTTTGAGTTTAAATTCCTTATAATACTGTACACACAGTGAAAACTATACACCTGGTCGAATAACATGTAATTGAGACAGAATTCAATAATACTATATTTAATTTATAGTCGAGTGTGAATAGTACTGGACAGGCAACATAATATATATTATTTGTGGTAATTCCTGTGGCCATTGACAGTGCAGTGTACACACAGGAAAACTATAACTGGTCCGATAACATGTAATTGAGCCAGAATTTTAAATTGGGAATATTGTACTAGAATGTCAAAATGAAGTCAACAATATGCATATCATATAATTGAAGTGTTTTTATTAAAATTTCAAATTAACTATTATTATATTATAATATCTATAACTCACAACAGTATTTGACCCTTCCTGGGTGTGAAAGGACACTATTGGACCCATTGGAGAATCTGCAGCGATACTCTCCTGCTTCGTCTCCTTCAAACGACTTGATCAGTAGACGGCTTCCAGTAGATGTGGAAGTGATGGCATAGTCGTCTCCGTCGCTGATGGGCGCGCCGTTCAGCAACCACTGGTCGAAAGTCCATTCCGATTCGCAGGAAATGTTCAGGCTGTCGCCAAGCTTTACATCGAAATTCTCGGGGTGTTGGGTTATCAACTGCGATGCTCCAACTAGCAGCGGAGGAGTAAAAAACACGTTTCGCATGTGAATCATCTGATTCAGAAACGTTGAAATTCGTCAACAGTGTTATTATCTTTACCAACTCACGATGAATGGTGCAAAAAGAGACACAAATCACCACCAGCGTCCACATAGAATTCATTTCCGACGGATTACTGTAAACTTCACGTGAAGTGTGTTTTAGAAACGCTGTATTGGACCTAAGAAGGATTCAACTCCTTACTCGTCTTCTCGTACTCTGAGTTGTATGTCTGGAATGCTGCATGGCTGCCCTAACGTGCCGTCTTTATAAAAATTTAAACAGGAACGCGTTGCATTCTGTACATTCTGCACACCGGGGCAACTCAATCATGATCAGACGCTTCCGAATCTACGGTTGGTACGTAATGAGTACAGTGCGCTAAATATACGCCAACGGCGGTAATACCGACTAATAAAAGCATTCATGCAAGATAAATGAAGTAGTAATTTGGGTATCTTTTCATCAAAAACATAATTACTCAATCAATGTCATAATAGTAATTAATTTTGTATAGTCCTCCCAATTAACACATTCATTCATCGCATCTTCACTTTGATGCTGGATAATATGTAAATAGTCAATTCGTTGGAGTACTAAACTTGATATACACATCTGCACACACACGCACGAATGCACGCACGCACGCGTGCACATGCACACACACACACACACACACACTATTTCAATATGGCATATTACAATAATCCTTATAACTGACCCATTCAAGTAGGTATCCCAATTTTGTGTTCCATAATATAGTGAACACAAAATGGATAGTATGCACAACCATGAACATTCTTGCACATGAACATTAACATATGCAGACACAATATTGTACTTAGATTGCATTATAAGACATGCATAAATTAATATAATAATATTATAGAGCCGATCTGTAAATGTCTGCTATACAGTATATCATGTTGATTATATCCAATGTTTACATGGAATACAATGTGTGTGTCATATAATCGGAGATGTATGCATAGGTACTGTGTAGCCAGAATAATGTGGATACGCATTTTGTCGGAGTACTAAAATTGATAATATACACAATAATCTCGGATATTCACATCCATTTATAGTACAAAACTCGTTTTAATTTACAATTATAAAACTAATATGAACTGCAATATTTTTGTAGAGATATTATAAAACTAATATTATTATATACAAACTCCAAAAATTGCTATGATAGTATGTATTTACAGAGTGTCAATTTAGACAGGGCGATATGGTTGGGGTATGTTCACACATGATGAGAAGCCAACTATAGCTGAAAAAACTTATTCTGAGATCTGCATTGGATGAGTGGAGGAGGAAGACTGAAAATTGGCAGCAATTACGTAGTCTGAAGCATTTACAATATAGCCCACACGAACAAAATTACATGCATCACACACACACACACACACACACACACACACACACACACACACACACACACACACACACACACACACACACACACACCACACACACACTAAACATTGTTGGCTACTTTGATTACCTTTGACTTTTCCTCTGCATATTGCCTCTCTAAAGGGGAGAGACCCATAAAGTATATATGTATACATAAAAAGAGCTATTATACAATTATACATATGAGCTATAGAATATGTTCTCTGAGCAAAATGCATCCATCATAAAAGCCATGTGTCAAATACGTATATTGTCATGAGACTAGTGCACTGTATTATACATGCATGGGCATGCAAATTGATATTCAGTGTCTCTACTCCAACATACCCGGGTACATATGTACATATGTATGCACATATCACGTACCTGGTTAGTTGGGGTAACTGTGAATATTATTCCAAAAGCATACATACTATTACATGCAGGTTATCACAAGTTCTTACCTCTTTCTTCAGCATCATAGGTGTCTTTCTCTTGTCTTGACAACAGACAGTATAACAGCAAGCAGATCAGGAGGATGCAGCAGAGGATGAATATCAGAATGAAAAAGATGATGAGGAAGATTTTCCAACCCTCGAAGGCTACAAATTTACAAAAGAAAAGATTTACATTATCGTGTGTGTGTGTGTGTGTGTGTGTGTGTGTGTGTGTGTGTGTGTGTGTGTGTGTACATGTCTAACATTCACAACAGTATGCATGCCTGCATACACATTCGTGAACGCCATGCAAATGTATGTGCATAAAATGTACTAACTTATATGCTGTGCTGAATAGGAGGAGCACTTACCTTCACCAGTGTTCACTGGTACAGTAGATGGAGATCCACTAAAAGGAGAGAAATCACTGACGTCCCTGTTTCCAGTGCAAGCCTTTATCCGGGCTTGGTAGTTCTGTACTGAACCCACGCTGAATTTTGCAGAGGAGGTGTTGCCAGGTACTACCACTTCATCCACCTTGACAAACCCATCGACGGTGACAACATGTAGCTCAATCACGTACTTCTCGATGTTTGCACCTGGGTACATGCCTTGGTCCACCACAATGGGGTTCCATGTCACCATCACTTCCAGACTGTCCTCATCAACACCACTGACAGTGAGGTTATCAGGGGGATCGAACTTGCTCACCCTCACGGTATACTTAACGGATCCTTTACCTCCAATGACGTTAGTCGGAGTACATTCGTATACATCGCTGTCATTCACATTGAGGTCATCGCCCACGACATATTCACTAATGGCTTCATTGCTAGGTGCCAGCACACTGAACATTGCAAGATTGGGAGCAGTTGCTGTACTCCATTGGAAGTCGATGTGAGTGCCTCCACCATTCTCAATTGCTCTGCATTCAAGTATGAGTCTCTGAGTGACCTTGGCTTCAACTGTACCAGAGGGTGTGGTAGGCCGTGTCTTCACTGTATGTAATACAGAGAAAATGATGCACACTTAAATATGAGTAATTATAACGATTGTTGTGAGATACTTGTATGTGTTTGTGTGCATGGGGATGTGTGTGTGTGTGTGTGTGTGTGTGTGTGTGTGTGTGTGTGTGTGTGTGTGTGTGTATTAGTTAGTACATTTTATGCACATACATTTGCATGGAGTTGAAGAATGTGTTGCACACACACACACACACACACACACACACACACACACACACACACACACACACACACGTACTCTGTATTATACCTCTATTTGTGTACATATTATACAAAGTCTTACTCACAGAGGACAGTGACGTAGTTGTACTGTACAATCCTTCCAGCCAGGTTCCAAACTTCCATCTGAAACACTGCCATGTCGTCCCTCTGAGCACTGGTCAACATCAGGGTGTGCACATTATCAACGATTGTGTACCTGTAGCGAATGCCGTCGATGTCAAGCAGTCGGCCGTTCTTGTAGACTCTGAAGAAGACATCACCCAAGTCATTCTGCAAGGTCAGGGTAAGGCTTAAGGAAGAGTCCTCGTGGACGCTATGCTCAATGTTGTCAGTTACCACTGTCTTCTGAGGTGGTTCTGTACAAGAAACACATAATTTTATAAGAGTTAGTACGTATAGTAACAAAGAATACTACTGTAGTATAAATATGTATAAACAACATAATACTATTAGGTACATATGTACATATGTACATACAGTAGAATGCTGATAATCCAACACCTTTACAATCTGTATGAAATCTAACAGCATTCTAAAAATCAGCCACCTTCATCCTATATATATATGGGGTGCCGTATACAAGTAACACAGTGGAGATATCCTGTTCAGCACATATCCCTGCTTGATATTATATGTACTGTAGGACATATACCTGTATTATGGTTACCCTATTTCATGTACACTACGCATGTATATGCACGAGTATGTCAATCAGTACCAAAAGCAAGTACATCTGATGAGCAGTACAGGTTGGATGTGTTCTTCGGGGAACTCACTAAGCAAATTTATCTTTACAATATCTATATCTCATTAATCTGTTCACCTATGTCACTAGCTGTGTACAGTGAATTCTCATTTATCCGCCACCGTGTTATCCGCCTAACCTTTAATCCACCACAAATTCCCAGTACCAATATAATGTACAAGTACCAATGAATATCCAATTCATCCACCAAAAGTGTTAATCCACCATATTCTTTGTAAACGAATTAAGGTGGAGAAAACGAGATTTCGATCACTGTATTCATCCACTTTTTACAAAACTATGTCATTATATGCTACACTTACCAATAGCGGTGAAGGTTGTTTCATGTTCAACATTTGCTGACTCCACTCTACATGTATAGGTCACCTCTCCATCAGGTTCTCCTTGCAAGGTAGCATAGTCCACTTCCAGGTTGTGTATTGGAATGTAGTTGAACCCACCAACTAATTGAACAAAGTTGAAGATCACTGTTCTGTTTCCCTCATTCTGTACCAACAGTGGGCTGATGTCTGAGAGGTTTTGATTCTGTATGGTACAGGCCATAATACCCTTGGTATTCTCAGTCAGGTATATGTGACGCTTTGGAATGGTCCTGAAAACTGGTAAAGTGCTGAGACTCGGTGGAGGTACAGCTGAAGGTTGCATATAACAAGAGGTATGATATTAACTGTGTCATTGGTTGTGCGATGTAGTACATATACAATATTATATATTATCATACATTATATGGACACACGCACACACACACACACACACACACACACACACGTACACACACACAGCAAACAAACACGCACACGTACACAGACGAAACACATACACACACAAACATGAACAAACAGACATATAATTCACAAAAATGTACGCACAAACACTCACACATAAACACACTCATACACAAACACAAACAAACACAACAGCAACAACAACACACATTTCAACAGACCTGATGGATGCTGTGTGATGGAAGCACACTGGCTAAACACTTCTGCTGTGTCTCCAGGGATATTACTAGCTGCCTTACATCTGTATCTAGCACCATTGTATATAGGGTTACTGGAATTAAAGAGTTGGAGGTAACCTGTGAAGTTGCACTGGAAGAACTCATAGATCCGAAGGCCGGCTCTTGGGTCGGGGGAAGAAAACATTTCAGTAGCTTCTGGGACATCAGTGAAGGTGCCATCGGCATTGCAAGTTTGCCAGGTAACGGTAGGTCGTGTGGTGAGTGGATCATACTTGTAGCTACACTCAAATGCAATCACTTCTCTGTCACTGCCAATGACATAAGAGTTGAAATCTTCCGGATGCTCAGCAAAACCATCCTGGCCTTAATAAATAAAGCATAAAAATTCATTCAATAGCATATTTTAACTGGGAGACCAGACATGTAATGCAATTGATAGTCTCAACACTTCATTTATATCAACAGCATAATATTGATGATAATACATTTGGGTGATATAATAGTAAATACAAATATCATACAAGATATCATCATGAATCTCTTTCTGTCAAAAATGTGGTCAAACCAGCTGAACAAGACGTGAGATGTGTCTGCTTAAGCCTACCACACACTACATCGTGGATGGTTCATATCGGCTCAAGCCTGGATACCTTGGAATGTATGACTGTGTATGGTGCAGGCGTAGGAAGCCCTATGGGCCGAAAGGCCTTGGATTCTTATCTTAGTATGTAGTGGAAGAACTGGAATTGTTGGAATAGTTTATTGGATGGTAGGTATCGCAGAGAGGAATTGTCAATGAGGAATGGAAAGTGAGAAATGCGCAGATAATCCCTTTTTGATATGTGTTAGGCCTATGGGTAGGGGATAGAGGGGTCATTGCATTCATACCAACCTCCCTCAAGACTCCCTGGTGTTGAAATTATAACAGTTTTGAAGAATCCACTGTCTCATCCCGGCCTGGCCTGGAGGCAGTGTTTCTTAAAGTTTCATCTGTCCGTACCGTACCAAACCAAGGTTTTCTGTTCATTCATTTGTAACATTAATTTGGAGGAGTGATTTCTGAATGAAGATGTGGAACAACACACACACACACACACACACACACACACACACACACACACACACACACACACACACACACACACAAACACAAAACATTCAATTTACCAAAATACTTGAGTGTTCCTGGGAGAGTCAGTGCTACAAAACTCCCACCTGATGAAAACTGACATCGGTATTCCCCAGCTAACTCCTTCCTAAAGGGAATTATCTCCAGTACGCTCACAACAGCGGTTGAGGAAATGTCGTAACCTCCCCCTGCAGTTACAGGTTGCCCGTTGTGGAGCCATTTTGCAAACTGTCCCCTAGATGCACTACACGACAAACTGATGTTTCTTCCAACAATAGCTTCCTTACTCATAGGGTGCATGGATATTTCCACCAGACCTGCATTTATCGATAATAATAATAATAATAATAATAATAATAATAATAATAATAATAGATGAAGTACTTGCAGTAAAACCATGACACAAAAAGCACATGCACTTCTATACATGTACAACATAAAGGGGACAGCTACAGGTAACAACCTAGTGCTAACGTGAGCTATATCACCACAATACTACGTATGATGTTGCATGTTTAAATCTCGGATATACGCTGTGTATATACTACCTCACGAGCACACTAATACGAACACTAACCCTACTAGTCAACACCATATACTCCACTTAACGCGCTTGGAAGAATACACCACATATTTAAGGTCCTATTGTCGTGTGCGTGCATGTTCAGGCTTACCCCTCGCTACTGGCGTCACAGCAAGTAGAAAACCTAGTATCAGTAAACGAGTCGATCTCCACATCATAGAAGGCCTGCCCTGAAATAACCTTTAGACTCTTCTCCAGACCTTGGGACGGATCTTGAACGAATGCAACACTACGTGGCGTAATGTTCGGACGTATACACACTTACAGATTAAATATCGATCGCGGCCTCCAGTACACATTCCGGATCCATAACGCGCGTTAATTGTATTGTATCACTCAACGTATATCGCACACGTGAATGTACGGGCGAGTCTGATAATTTGCGGCTCGCCCGTTTATTTTTTATCTTTATTTTTTGGCGGGCCAATATAATCACGTGTTGCATGCATATGCTTCATTTTATATAATACCCTGTGCACGAGAATTTATGACAAAAAATCAAGTTAAACCTAGGACACGCTAGTTACATAATTTTTTGATATCAATTAATACGTGCATCGTTAACTTTAATTTTCTGGGTTAGGATTACTATTATCTATAAAATTCGGCTGTTGTTTATTATAATATTATACATAATTACGTATCTGACTTCATTGCCATAATAATACGTATGCATCATAATAATATTGCATATTCATGTAATTTGGGATGTACATTCACCTATAGCTACAACTAAAAAACTTCAATTCTTTTTATGCAAGGGTGGAATCTAAAATTGGAAGCATAATACATGCATGCTTCACACCCTTGAGGTAGCTTTGGGCTTTCTACCTATA
>OZ026546.1:5782899-5787899 GCA_964020155.1 Chondrilla cf. caribensis | reverse complement strand
TCAATGCACATATACATATTACCGGGTGAGCCGTTGGATGCAGCACTGGTACATGCAGAATACTACATGCATGTTGGCGAGGATGACAGTACTTACAGTACTTGCATGTAGACACGTTACATGCTTGAAATACACAAGTGTACATACAGCAGTACTTACGATGCCAAGTGAACGTAGTAGGATGAGATGTCTCCACGCCATTGATCTTAACTGTACACACAAAATCTAGTGTTTCAAAACGGTCCAGTTGTGACGTGTTTATCTTCAGATTCAGTTCATGAATGAAGGCATAGTCCCGACCAAAAAGAAAAGAATTCCTAAGAACGACTTCTCCTGAAGGAGTACTGATTGAAGGGGCGAGGGAGTCCGTCTTTCGCTGTATGGAGCACGCCATAATGCCAGTCTCGCCGTCCACAAGGTTTATCATCCTCTTCGGAATTGTGGAAAATATGGAGAGGTTTGAAGGCACCACAACATCTGCAGAAAACACATCAGGATGAGGCCTGAAGGTTGCATGGCTGCTGTGTGAGAATTTGTCATTTATAAGGCAAGCACACTGTCGGGGGAAGTAAGGGGTAATGTTTGTGCAGATGTGTGTGTGCGTGTACAGTAATTACATGTGTGTGTGCATGTGTGCGTACAGTATTTACATGTGTGTGTGCATGTGTGCGTACAGTATTTACATGTGTGCATATAATATTATATTAAGTGCATGTGCGTGTACAGTAATTACATGTGTGTGTGCATGTGTGCGTACAGTATTTACATGTGTGCATATAATATTATATTAAGTGCATGTGCGTGTACAGTAATTACATGTGTGTGTGCATGTGTGCGTACAGTATTTACATGTGTGCATATAATATTATATTAAGTGCATGTGTGTGTACAGTATTTACATGTGTGTGTACAGTATATATATATACATGCGTATATGTTCATGTGCATGTGCATATGTACAGTATTTACATGTGTGCATGCGTATGTACAGTATTTACATGTGTGCATGCGTATGTACAGTATTTACATGTGTGCATGCGTATGTACAGTATTTACACGTGTACAGTATTTATCCAAGTGGACAGGAGTGATTCATGGTACACTGTATATACCTGTATGTCTGGTACATATTGAGCATATGTATCACACATTCAGTATGTACTAGTTATAAATATACGGCATCTTATCATAGAGTGCGATAGCACTCTATATGTAGGAATGACGCGAAAAAAAATGGCGGGCCTATACCACGCATACATTACAGATTCGCAAAAATATCGCCTATGGACAATAAGCATTAGAATTGAGGACATCTTTATGGCAAGGACCTCGCCCATATCTCAGTGTGGATGACACTAGTACGTCTACAGCCACAAAAGTTACACAAAGTCTACAACGGCCGGGATACATAATTATGTATAGAGTGAATACTTGTTAATCCGCCGCAAATTGTTTTCAAAGAATATGATGGATTAATTGGATATTCATTGGTACCTGTACAATATTTTGGTACTGGGAAATTGTGGCGGATTAAAAGGTTTGGCAGACACAGTGGTGGCAAATTAACGAGAATTCACTGTATATGTAGTTGAGGTCCCATGTTACAGAGGAACCTCTTTGTGAACGGGACACATTGGTACCAGCTAGCTTGTCCACTGTAGAGAGGTTGCCTACTCTTCAGAGATGAAAATGTATTTGCACTATAGGAGAGTCAATTGCGGTGCCTTAGGAAGTGTCCCTTGTAGGGAGGCAATTTCTCTGATGTCCTATACTTGGAGCGCCCTTCAATAGAGATTCTGTTGTATTATGAATTTATTCATCTGTATTCAAAGTCAAATAAACCTTTCAGTTGGTTCAGTTTTGTAGTTCAGTCTCCATAGAGTCCATTCACCGTGCATATGGTACACAATACACCCACACTACCAGTATGTACACATGAACATGAAAATACACTCAGCATAGTCATTTATACACATAAATATGAACACTTCAAGTTTTGCTACAACAGCTGCAAATTGACTATATCATATACATACATCAGTACATAATATAATATTATGGTCATATATATATATTAATTGGGAATATGCCTGTGTATACCCACACACTCCTGTAGGTGTACACATACATGAGGTACGCACACACACAACACAGACACACACACACATGCATGCACGCACGCGCACACACACACACACACACACACACACACACACACACACACACACACACACACACACACACTGAAACTACAATACATTCACAGCTTCATAAATTAATGTAAAACAAATGACAGCAGTACTCAAATCAATTTGCTGGTCAAGTACGGGAGACGTGAGTGACCATCATACTTGAACACATCATTCTTCAAAAGTGTAAAAAATTATCAACGCTTTCCCCCAACGTGTGAAACGATATGATGACGTACGTCACAGCTGCTTTCAGTCTTCAGGTGTGAGCCCAAAATCTTCATGTACTTTTTTCACAGTCACGCCTTGAAGTTCGGCCAGTTTTCCCATCAGAATCTGAGCCGCATCTTTGACTTCGTTATACTTGTGCAAAGCATCTATGTACGACTGAACGTCTTCCTCTGAGTATTTCTCAAGGAGAGGCTCCAGCTCAGCATCCACCTCCTTCAGTTCTTTGGTGAGTTGGTCCACTTTCTTTTCAAGTTCTTCCTGAGACGATGAGGAAGGAGCTGCTTTAGCAGGTCGACCTCTGGGAGTGGACAGGCCCACTCTTCTAGGTGTCTTGAAAGGTGTTCTGTACACAGCTCTGGCTCTCGCTACCAATCCACTCCTGCTAGTGCTGTCAGAGGACCGAGAAACGAACGAGCGCATTGGAGTACTACCCGTCTCTTGCATGGGAGTAGACGGTGTGTTTGGTAGTTGGCCAGTAGCTATAGTTCCAGAATCCCCACTACGTTTTGAATCGTCAGACGTCTCTTTCATATTGGCTACGTTAGCGTCGAACAACGATTTCGGCCAGAAGACCTGTACTGAGTTATCTTCGGACAAGACGTCCACATGTGGAAGGTCTTTCTTACAAATGGTGCCTTGTTTCACGAGTTTTTCCAATACTTCGGATGTATTTTCATCTTTCATAGCTTCTAATATTTCTTCTTCCGCTGCTGGTCTACGTAGCTTGAGCAAAAACTCTTCTACAGAAATTGCTAGCGATTCCGCGCCTTTGGAGGCCATTTTATCAGCGTCATAGAGTATCATGAAATGACGCAATTATAATCATGGATACTCTATACTACGTGGTATAGAGTATCTATGTTATAATTCACGCATAATTCTAGTCGAAATACTTATAGTGTACATTATTTGCGGAAAATAGACATAATGATTGTGTTAGGCGGATTGAAAGGGATATGCAAAAACGGATGAAGAAATCGAGATTGATACTGAATTCATTCTGGAGTTGAAATTGTGCAAATAAGATATTACTAATTCTACTATTAATGGTTTTGTATGGTTATTTTACAAAAGCCGTCAAATTACATCTTTGGAGGAAATTGAATGGAGGTACCGAAAATTTGCATGCATATCGTACAATATGCTACTGACCGCACGTTTGCGTCATCACACATTAATGCCTGCATGTACATGCTGATAACAAACAGGATTTGTATTACAGTGAGGCAGGGGATATTCAGAGTACACACATGCACACATACCAACATGGTACAAACCTAAGAGTAAACAGTATGATCATTATAACATGTTTATGTCTGTGCACATGAGAATTATGGTTGCACTGGCACGTATGTACGCATGCATGCACACTGACACACATCCACACTCACTCACACGCACACCCACACCGACACCCACACAAACACCCACCCACACAAACACCCACCCACACCCACACCCACCCACACCCACACACACACAAACACCTACAAACACAAACACACACACACACACACACACACACACACACACACATACAAACAAACACCCACACACACAGATACACCCACCCACACACCCACATGCACAAACACCCACACACACACCCACACACACACACACATCTACAGACCTGGTGGATGCTGTGTGATTCTAGCACAGTTGCTGTAAACTTCCTGGTTGTCCCCTGGGATGCTGCTACTAGCCTTACACCTGAACCTCGATCCATCATAGGTGGAGTCGTTGGAGGCAATGATCTGAAAGTATCCCGTGAGATTAGTCTGAAAGAATTCATAGGTTGGAATATCTATAGTTGGTATAACTGAGAAGAATTGTGTAGTAGGTTTGACATCCTCGTAGCTTCCGTTGTTGTGGCACCTTTGCCAGGTGATAACGGGACGAACAATGTAGGGGTCGTATTGGAATGTGCACTCCAGGGCAATCACTTCACGATATTTCTTGGTCACCCCATCCGCTGTGGGGTCCAGTACATAAGAGTCAAAGTCAGTTGGGTGCTCATCAAATTGCAGTGATCCTGTGAAATGAAAAAGTAATAAAAAATGATTATTTTCAGTTTTAATGATTTTATATTGCACGTAATGAAATGCTATGTGGCGATGTACACTGAAAACACTCTCCGTTGTGTATGTCTGAGTGTGTGTGTGTGTGTGTGTGCGTGTGTGTGTGTGTGTGTGTGTGTGTGTGTGTGTGTGTGTGTGTGTGTGTGTGTGTATGTGTGAAATACCACTTACCAAAATACTTGACTTTCCCTGGAAGAGTCAATATACCACCATAATCTGATGTGAACTGACACCGATATTCACCAGCTAATTCTTCCCTGAATGATGTTATCTCAAGTGTGCTTCCAGTAGCAGTAGAGGTGATGCGGTAATCTCCCCCACTGGTCACTGGTTGATCGCTATGCAGCCATTGATGGAACTGTCCTCCATTTGCTTCACAAGACAAACTGACACTACCACCAACAATGGCCTCCTGGTCGGAAGGATGCCTAGTCACTTCCATATTAGCTGCAGGTACGTAGAATGAAAATGATAGCATATTATGAGTCTACTCATATTT
>OZ026546.1:5767899-5777899 GCA_964020155.1 Chondrilla cf. caribensis | reverse complement strand
TGTACACATGTTATCTTTAGGCACCAGCAAGTTCCACAACCCTGGAACTGACACTGAACATGTTGGAAGACAAGGATACGTGTATACACAAAGAAGCAGTCGTGTGGCCGATATTGTGATCTCAGGACATGTAGGTGGTCTGGGTACGTACAAGTGAAAGCCACTGCAGGATTCAGCCAACAAAGGGAACTATAGACTTGTAAGGTTCAACACTTCACTGCCCCTTTGAGCATGGCTGACTACGTATGGCTTGTAACAGAGATCCTGAGAGAGAGAGTCTTGGAGCCACTACGGTGTTTCGTGCCAATAATACGTATATTGTGCATGCATCTTCTTCACAATTATTATGTAGAAGAAACTTTTAGTTAATCCCTTAGTGTGAATCTCAGTGCTACAAGTGCCCCTAGAGTGGATTATTGTACAACATATAATACCCCTAGAGTAGGGTGTAACTTCATAATTGGAAGTTGAGAGGTGTAACCCTTGACTGCTGGGAATGGTGACACAAGTGGTTCCATTTGACATGTGTTATCATTGAATTAGCACCTTTAAGTCTGGAGCCATACAAAGTCCAGCCAGTCTTTATAGTATGAAAATGTTCAATCCACGATAAAAGAGAGAAAGGATTGAGAGATTGAAAGCAATATTCGGATATAATCATCATTAGCACATAGTAGGAATGAAAATGTGTGTGTTTGGATTTTGAGTTTATGCAGTGAGATACTTCATCAGTGCCATGTCATACATGCTATGATAATAATGAAGGCACACACATCACATGCACAAAAGTCTCACATCTAGACCTACGGATCTCTCCAGTGAGATGGGGACTGCTTTGAAAGCTGGTTATGTCGGAATGCTTCGAAATGCATGTGTATAGGAGCCATACACAATCTTACGGCAAAATGGAGGTAAATTGCATCTTGATGTGAAACTAAATACATGTTATGATTTGCTTGTGTCATTTCACGTGCAATTAGCTTTGTGGTATGGAAGATCTACGTATGGTCTTGTGGACCAATTGAGCATACTGGTAGTGTGTGTGCACAAGATATCAACGTGGGTTCCAGGAACATGCGTGAATCTAGTAACCAAGGACAGCTATAATATAAAGGCCTTATGTGGATGGATCAGAGGGGTACATTGCCGCTTGGGACCGGCCATACATTGGGGGGAGATGAGTAAACTTGATGAGGGTTGATCCCTCTCTAACTCCGAGAAGCAAGCACGCATACCGTAATGAACTACAGTCTGCTTGTCTTTGATATGTAGAGCTTGCAACTCACAGCAAACAAATACATCACCTCTACTATTACCTATACGTGTACACGATAATACGAGGTCGGCCGTTTACTATTATGGACGAGGATCGCCTGGGCCTCTTTGAAATGCACTTCGTAGCGAGCACACATGTACGTCCTTATACCCTGTTGCACTATCGATCCCGGAATTCTTTAAATCAACAAGTTTGAGTCTAGCTACGTACACACGTATACATAGATCCAATGTAACCAGTACACACGTGTCAATGCGGTAAGGTTGTACAAGACTCACCTGTAGCCGCAACAACCGCGCAGAGCAAGGCAACTGGTACCATAAGGCGCACGCCAAGGATTCTTGAAGGATTGCCGCTCATCTCTCTCTCTAGATTTAGATTTCGCTCTATGATTCTTCGTCCCGCTCATGGCGCTTTTATAACAATATTCATAGTACGTATAACCTCCAATTAAGTTATGAATAAAATTATCGGGCAAAGGCAGAATATAATCCACCCAAGCATAGTAGCGTGAAATTGAAAAGTCTTTCTTCTATCCACTGCACGGCCAATGACTATTTACATTGGATATTCATTGTGTGTGTGTGTGTGTGTGCGTGCGTGCGTGTGTGTGTGTGTGTGCGTGTGTGTGAGTGTGTGTGTGTGTGTGTACGTGTGTGTGTGTGTGTGTGTGTGTGTGTGTGTGTGTGTGTGTGTGTGTGTGTGTGTGTGTGTGTGTGTGTGTGTGTGTGTGTGTGTGTGTGTGTGTGTGTGTGTGTGTGTACATTGCCCACATGTGGGGGGTTGGGTTCAAGGTACACACATCCATAGGTACTTCTCAGGAAATCATTAAACTGAATATACAGTAATGCATGCATAAAAGAATTTTGAAAATCTACAGGCAACTCTGTTTTCAAAACACTACAAATTGTAATCTTACAATAAGTGTAAAATTGTCAGTGACTAATATATAAAGAAATTGAGGGGGTATGCAGACATTGGAATCTCAGTAACAGACCACTACAAATTATCTCACAACAATTGTAAAATATCAGTGGCTAAGATCGATAAGCATCGAACTCTTTGTTGTATTCGAGTTCTACAAAAGTAGATTAAAACACACACTTACGCGACATTCCAAGGACAGACACTGTGTACACATGTGTGTGTACTCATGTGTATCATGTATGCCTGTGTATGCTTACTTGCATATAACCTGTGTGTGAATTATGTGTACATGTGTGAATGCACGTATGTGCGTATGCGTGAGCTTACACGTGTACGTTTGCACGAGCATGCACGGGTATAGCACGTCACATTGGAATAGCCGTGTTGGGGATCGCCAGTATGGAGACATGTTCATGTGAGCATGACGGTGTGCACGGCTACATATACATCTACAAGATCATGTGGGCGTGGGCACGGGCATAAATGTGGGTGTGGTTTCACATGTGTACCTCTCTTCTCAGCATTGTAGACTCCTTTGCTATTTGCCTGTTCACGATAAAACAGGAAGAGACAAACAAGAATCAGCAGAAGAAGAATGAAAAGCAAGATGAAGAATACAATGAGGAATATGGCCCATCCCGGGAAACCTTGAGGAAGAAAGAGATGAAAGAAACTTTAAATGACACAAAATATGGAAATAATCCATCTTATAAACCCGATCATGTAATGCTTGCTGGGTGATGTTACTAGAACAACTTCCACATAGTGTGTGGTCAGATTTGGTGAACATTAAATTTTGTGTATTTCAGATGTCTTCATACAAAGGCACACGTGTGACTTGTGTGTAGTGATACAGTTGAGTGCAATTCACTGCAAGGAATTAAACCAAATTCTTGCAAAATCAGGAAGCAAGCTGGCTGTACACATACTTCAAATGGTATGATAGTGTGTATGCATATGAACTGGCATATTATACACATACGTACGTAGACATACAGCATAAGTATAATATATGTACATACATACGTACGTATATAGTGTGAGTACATAATATAGCATGCATACATGTACATATTATATGTACATAGGTATGTAGACATATACAGTGGAATGTTATTCTTACAAACCTCTGAAATGTGGAAACCTCTATGATAAGGACACCATTTGTATCCCAGTGTAGTACTGTAGTGTATGAAATGACCTCTGAAATGAGGAAACCTCTGTAATAAGGACTAAACTTAAGGTCCCAAACTGTCCTTAATGGAGAGGTCTTACTGTACAGCATACACACACACATGTGTGTGTGTGTGTGCGTGTGTGTGTGTGTACGTACATGCATACAATATGCAAATATGTATGGGGACAATGGTCAAATACAAACATATACATACATTACAGTTTACAGTACATGGAAGACATACAGTACACACAAAAACTAGTATCATATAATAGAAACACATTTGCATGAGAAGAATGCAGTATGGTGTAAACATACCATCTGTAGTGACTGGAATTGGTATTCCAAGTGTTGGGGAAGGAGTGTAAAAGTCAATGATAGAAAAAGAACTGATCGAAGAAGAAGGACTGGAAGAGGAGGTAGATATAGGAGAAGAAATCATCGAAGAAGAAGGACTGGGAGAGGAGGTGTTTAAAAGAGGACTGATCGAAGAAGAACGGTGGGGAGAGGAGATGGTTAAAGAAGAAGAATTGACTGAAGAAGAAGGACTGCGAGAGGAGGTGTTCAAAGGAGAAGAACTGACTGAAGAAGGACTGGGAGAGGAGGTGGATAAAGGAGAAGAACTGATTGAAGGAGGACGGGGAGAGGGGGTGATTAAAGGAGAAGAACTGATCGAAGAAGAATGGGGAGAGGAGGTGGATAAAGGAGAAGAACTGACCGAAGAAGAATGGGGAGAGGAGGTGGATAAAGGAGAAGAACTGATTGAAGGAGGACTGGGAGAGAAGGTGGTTAAAGGAGAAGAACTGATTGAAGGGGGACTGGGAGAGAAGGTAGTTAAAGGAGAAGAACTGATTGAAGGAGGACTGGGAGAGAAGGTGGTTAAAGGAGAAGAACTGATTGAAGGAGGACTGGGAGAGAAGGTAGTTAAAGGAGAAGAACTGATTGAAGGAGGACTGGGAGAGAAGGTGATTGGAGAAGAATTGATTGAAGAAGGACTGGGAGAGAAGGTGATTGGAGAAGAACTGATTGAAGAAGGACTGGGAGAGAAGGTGATTGGAGAAAAACTGATTGAAGGAGGACTGGGAGAGAAGGTGATTGGAGAAGGAGGTCTGGGCAGATTGCTAGTTGGTAAAAATGAAATATTCACTTCAACATGGTGATACTGCACCACAGTCCCGACCAAATTCTCCACTTCCATCCGGTAGACCCCAGCATCCTCTTGAACGGCAGATCTGTTGACAAAGAAGACATGATCGCATCCATCCATCCTTTCAGAGGGGCGGCAGTCGTTGTCTGAATAAACCAAAACTCCATCTCTGAAAACCTTAAATATGTTGTGGAAGTGAACACCTTTCAACTCCAGCGACAACTGAAATGGGAGGCTTTCAGTAATGACACGTCGTATACACAACGCGTTCTCTACTGTCACCAAAGGTCCTGCATGTGTAGAAAAATTCTAGAATTAAAATTATGACTGCCTCCATTTTGAAAATTTCTTCAAAAGCCCTAACAGAAAAACAGCGATTGGAGGGAGTGGAGGGGACAGCATGCAACAAAATGATGCATGCATCAACACATGCATGTACCTACGTACGCACATGCATACAAAGACAAACAGGCAGTATCATGAAAACAGTATATGCACATGTACGAACATATTCACATACCTACGTATGTATGTACATAGCAACCATGTGAGTGCATGATACAACAGACAGAAAGGTCCACTATTCACCAAAAGTACATACGTACAAGCGAGAACTAAACTAGTCACTCACGGTGGATGTGAAATGTGGTGAGGTAAGTTATGGACGGCACAGAGCAGGTGAATTCTAGGGTTGTAGTATTTGCAGGAACCTTTGAACTATCAACCAGTAGGTTACGCTCCGCAATGAGACGATAAGGCTGATGTGTTTCTGAATCAGAGGATGGGTTGTAGACTTTAGAAATCTCCACCCCTGAGCTGTCTCTGAACACAAGAGGGGACGGTGTTGACTTCTGGACAGTGCAGACCATAACTCCTGTCTCATTCTCTGCTAAGTGGATGTGTCTCTTAGGAACAGTTGAGAAAGTGGGGACACTCTCGGGGACTTCAATGTCTAAAGGATTCAAAAAAATGATACTGATATGAAATGATACTGATAATTTAGTGCATACATGTGTACTTTACATTATGTATATTATAGTGCTCAATTGTATGGTTATACATATACTGCACATATGTATCACTGCCATCATACTTCATCTCTACCATTACACATACGTACACGCACACACAAGGACACATACACATGTAAGCACACACACATGCACACACACACACACACGCACACATACACACACACACACCACACACACACACACACGCACACACACACATGTTGTTATTAAATGCTTCTGTACGTATATTACATTCATACCTTCCAACAATTTCTCTGTTATCGTACTATTTAGCTCTTTGAGTGCCTCAAAAGTAGCATTGAAAACTCTGTCCTGTCTGCCTTGAGCAATCACATCCAATGCTATCGTTTTGATTTTTTTGCCAACGCCTATTGCATATAAAGTTATATCATCTTCCTTTAGCTTCTTGGCAGCTTTATTGATTTCATCAATATTACCAACACGTCCATCGGTGAATACAATTACAAAACGCCTATAATTTTCACGACTCGTTTTTTCTGAAGCATCCCTGATCAACGAATGAGCTACTCTTAGTGCCTTGAAAACTCTATTACCCTTTGCAATTCCCACGCAAGCACTTCTTGTCAAATTGTCCCTTGAGAAAGGATCGGTGAATCGTTTGATTACAGTGGTATCCTTGGCAAACTTTACCACACCCACTTGCGTTGCGTTGCTATGTTGAATAATGTTTTCAGTAAGTGTGGAGATGAAATCGATCATGTGCCTATGGTCTGGACACCCTATACTTCCTGAGGCGTCCAAAACAAAAACAACGTCCACGAAAGGGGCTGTATACAGAAATATAAAAGGAACACTTTCACACATGTACATACTCACAGATCGACTCGTGCATACAATGATGTGATATTACAGGCACAGCATTTTGGTGTATGCATACACACACACACGTATACACACGCACACACGCACACACACGCACACACACACACACACACACACACACACACACACACACACACACACACACATATGTATCACTGCCATCTTACTTTATCTCTATCATTACACCCACACCCACGCATGCACGCACACCCACACAAAACACCCACACCCACACATGTAACACACACACACACACACACACACACACACACACACACACACACACACACACACCTGGTGGATGCTGTGTGATTCTAGCACAGTTGCTGTAAACTTCCTGGTTGTCCCCTGGGATGCTGCTACTAGCCTTACACCTGAACCTCGATCCATCATAGGTGGGGTCATCAGAGGCAATGATCTGAAAGTATCCTGTAAGTTTTGTCTGAAAGAAAACGTAAGATGGAACAGGAGGATGCCCAAAAAGAGGTGCATTCGGTTTGACGTCCTCATTACTTCCATTCTCATAGCACCTTTGCCAGGTGATAATGGGAGGAACGATGTAGGGGTGGCTTAGGATTGTGCACTCCAAGGCAATCACTTCACGATATTTCTTGTGCGACCCATCGGTTGCAGGGTCCAGCAGGTAAGAGTCAAAGTCTTTTGGGTGTTCGTCAAATTGCCGGGACCCTATGAAATGTAGGATTAAGGTTACATGTATGAGAATTAAAAGTGGGTGCCTATTGTAGTAGCTGAAGGATTCCCCTGCAAAATAAGATGTTGTAAAAGTATGTATGTATGTATTTATGTATGTACGTATGTATCTATGGTTGAAATTATAGGTAAGTATATAGGATATATGGATGTATTTATGTATGTATATATGCATACATGGGGTACATGGGTCACAGGTATGGGTCTCCACTTTGTGTTCCGTGGTTCATGCCAGGCTCTTGGAAGTCTGCCCCTCCATTCCTGTGGAGACCCAAGGGTATGGTTGGCTTTGCAAGACCACCACCACACCTTAAAAAGTTCATTGCAAAAAGTCGTCAGGGAAAACAACCTTCTTTTCGAGGGAAAAAGGTCAGGCATCTGCTTCACGCAACCATGTATGCATACATACATGTATGTATAAGTATTCATATTATTAGATGTATGCATTTATGTTTATATTCATGTATGTACATATGTATGTATGTATGCACTATCACATGCAAATACACGTGCATATCCAATAGCAGGAGTGTTTAAGTTGCCTCCTCGTACTGGTACTATCTAAGGTGAGAGGGGTTTGAGTACTACTCAGAAACATAGGACTTAGGGAAAAGGGACAAGTCCTATACCACTACAACTGAACACCAAGCTGAATCAAACATTGTAAAGTATAAACAATATGTTATACACTACTCAACAGTAAAACCACATTGATGTACATTGATAATTTGAAGAGGGGTGCAGGGGGTATTTTGAGTCATGCTGAAGGGTACTTTGGGTCTCAAGAAGGGTTCTATACCCTTCAAAAATGACCTAGAGACCACACTGATCCTCGGGATATGTCCTTTTGATGCTGATTCAGCAGCCCCGGGTATAACACTGTTGATAAGATTTCCTCGATTGAAAGATTCTAACATTGTTTCATTGCAGACTTATTCACCAGTGACCCCACAGGTGACCCCAAATACCCTGGGTTGTGGGTGGGTTCTGTACATAGTCTATTGGCTGGTGATGATCACCCACTCTGTAGTGTTGTATAAACAGGAATTATTAATTGAAATCAGTGATCCCCAAAAGGGCATAAATCAATTAAAAGGGTATCTCTCCGGAAGTTTGCACCCCACATTACTACGAGTATTACGTATATGGGAGATCACTGTACTATTAAACAAGAGTCACAGCCATCACTCCACTCACCAACATGCAAACACATCCACATGTGTATATGCACACATACACAAACACACACACGAAAACATATACACACATACACACATGTATGCACATGTATGCACACACACACACACACACACACACACACACACACACACACACACACACACACACACACACAAGCACACAAACACACACACATGCAATACTAGTGCAACACATAAATTTACCAAAATACTGGACTTTCCCTGGAAGAGTCACTAAGGTATCATTATCTGATATGAACTGACACCGATATTCTCCAACTAGTTCTTCCCTGAATGATGTTATCTCTAGTGTGCTTCCAGTAGCAGTGGATGTGATGCGGTAATCTCCCCCACTGCTCACTGGTTGATCGCTATGCAGCCATTGTTGGAACTGTCCTCCACTTGCTTCACAAGACAAACTGACACTACCACCAACAATGGCCTCCTGGTCGGAAGGATGAGTGGCACGAATACAATCTGGAGAGAAAATTGAGGAATTTTACAATTATGAAACCATCCTAGCGACCCTATATACGTATATACTTATTCATCTGTACTTGGTATTTATAGTACTCAGACTAATACATTATTGCAAATGTAAATAGGGTTTATATAAGGGAGTCCAAACTGATAAAACAGAGCAGTGAAATTAGGACAAAACTCACCTTTGACATTGAACAGGGTTATGAGTGTTGGGATACATCTAGTATAAGAGGGTCCCTATGAACCCAACCAACCCCTCCTACTGATATTCCATGTACCAGATTGTGTACTTGGCTAATAATGCACAAGCAGTCATGCAATATGATATTACAACACTGGGGTTCCTTGTGTGGGGGTTGGAATGCACATTCTGACAATGGATCAAAGCTGTATGATTATTAGCACTCATCACAGCTAGTGGAATATATTTACATACGTATTACATCATACCAGGGATACGTAGAAATGAACAAAACGCTGCCAATGGATCACAATGGGCCACGGGAATAGGTCCACATTTGCTAAATCCGACAGAAATACCTAACAGTACACAGTACAATGGTACACTTATTCATTTGTCTAAATTTTGGTCAGATTGCAAAATGTTTCAGCCGCCAAGTCTCCCGCTGTGTATAAACACACACAGATACACCACCCCCCTTCAGAATATTGCTTTGTTGTGTCTAGCTGGCATGATGAGCATATGTACACAATTACACTTTAATAATAGTTTATAAAGTACACATGTCATTTTAACTATATTCATAGCCACTAGGATATCTCTGGCCTCTGACCCAGTAAATTTGGTGATACAGGTTTACTACCAGTTTATGTCACTTTTATATACGTGTACATATATATGTAGTACTCGATAATGATATTCATGGTGTTTGGGATAGTTTGGTGTCTGAGCCTGTTCAGTGAAGGGGATGGGGTGTTCCTAAACCACATGATTCAAATTTGCTAAGTTTTGATGGGGTACTCTATAGTTATAACCATAGACCATGATATAACCTACTATTCATGCGATCATCATAGCAAGTACGTACGTAGGTCGTAGCGGCTAGATGTGTACTCAGGCCCTCTGGATTAACTGGCTTTGGTAGGTACGTAGGGTAGAATTAATCTGATTCAAGTACAGTGGAACCTGTCCTAAAGACCACCTCTACACAAAGACCACCTGTCCTGAGTGACCACTCTTGA
>OZ026546.1:5752899-5762899 GCA_964020155.1 Chondrilla cf. caribensis | reverse complement strand
CCCTCCTTTGTCCAGCGGGGAGAAGGAGTGACGTAACATCCCATTAACAGTGAAGAAGGAAACTGCGTTTCTGTCTGCCTTGATAGACGACGTCACAATGTACCCTTCACACGACATGGTGATCCCACTGGGACCATTCAACTTTCCAACACCAATTTTGCGTACAAAATTGCCATCACAGTCAAACACCTTTACATTGTTGTCTTGGACATCTGTAACATATATGAGACCATCAACAGCAGAGCAGACTTGGAACGGCCAGTTCAGTGCGTTACCAGGTTCCAGTTTCCTCTCTGGAGTGTTGTTGCCGTATTCATAGAGCATGTTCCCCTGGTTACCAAACACTCGTATTCGCTTGTGCGCACTGTCTGCAACAAAAATGTTCCCATTCTGATCAACACATACACCATTTGGTCCTCCAAGGTCTTCGGTTAACAGGCGAACAAATTCACCTTTAGGTGAGTACAAACCGACTTTTTTCCCGTAATAATCACTGACTGCAATGAGGCCCTCACTAGTGACGGCAATGCCGTTAGTTGCACTCCCACTATCCTTTATCTTGAAGTAATCCACTATTTGACCGCGTTCCCGCATATCCACGATACACACTTCTTTGCAGTGGATGTCGGTCACTAACAGGTGACCGCTCCTCGGATCGAGAGTTATTCCTCGAAACTTCCTAGTCTTTTCCAAATCACTAAACTTGAAAATAACGTCATCGAGCTTCCGAATATCGTCCAACAAACGTCCTCTAAGGCTATTTTTCTCGGTCTTCTTCGTCTTGGAAGCCATTTTATTGTTGTTCTATGACCTGCCTAAAAGGGGATCCCCTCGGTGAATATCACGTAGGCGTTTTCATGGGCGCTTAAATGAACCGGCATCGAGTTTCTATGATTTGAGATATGCTGAAAGCCAGAACACTACTTGGACAGCTCAGCAAGTTAACAAGACAAGGGATGGAAGACAAAAAGTTGATATGGGTGGATTTAGAGGTCCGCATTTGGTATTTTATATACCTATATGTATAATATAACATCCTATACGTACCTCATTCTGCCCTGTATATGTACCTCACTCCACCCTATATCCCTCACTTCATCCCATATACTGTACCTCACCCGACCCTTTAGCTATATCAATCAATAAATCAATCAATAATTATTTGAGTTCACCACACCCGAAGGTGCTAGGACATACCATTGGTCCTATGTAGCACTATACATCAATACACAACAACAGAATTAACTATGGAGTATCTAGTACACTAGTCCATCACAATTACAAAATAATGAGTTACACACCAAATCTGGCTGACCACATTACGCTAAGATGATTTAAAATGTTATTCTTTGAACAGGCTTGTGATAATATGAACGCTGTCTTCTCTCTGTCACTCTTTCCTCTAAAACCATCCATCTCAGCGACTATATCAATTAATGGTATCCTTAAGTGTTCCCAGGTAGTGCACTGCAGCAGCCAGTGGCAGACATCTTCTATTTCCTCACTCTCACATTCTTTGCATATTCTTCTTTCCCTCTCCACTCCTTGCCATCTTCCCATTTCAATCTGAAACGGTGCTGTTCCTCCTCTCAATTTAGCTAGCATCCTTCTTGCTCTCTTGCTTCTTACGGCTGCACAGCTAGAGTCAATCCCCAGTTCTGTCATTTGCTTCATCATACCCAGCTTTGTTTTCTCCTCCAATTCCTTTGCTAACATACTGTCCACCTTTCTCGATGCGATACTTCTCAGCATTTCCACAATCTCTTGATCACGAAAAACCTTAATTGCATCTACTCTCATAGCCTCCCACTCAAAATCCCTCATACATTTCGCCATGTTCTTAACCCATACCCCTTTACCACATTTCACAGCTTCTCCTGCCACCTTCCTCAGCAGATATTATATGTACCTCACTCCACCCTATATCCCTCACTTCATCCCATATACTGTACCTCACCCAACCCTAAATATGTACCTCACTTCCCTATATCCCTCACTTCATCCCATATACCTAACCAGACCCTATATACTTACCTCACTCCACCCTATATACCTCACTTTATATGTTGTATCTTCTCATCTCCTCCTCTGCTTGTATGTGCTGGTTTACCACATTACATTGGGTTTGTGTTCCTGGACTGTAGATGACTGGTAAGTGAGTGATATGATTTTCGTGTGTGTGTGTGTGTGTGTGTGTGTGTGTGTGTGTGTGTGTGTGTGTGTGTGTGTGTGTGTGGTGTGTGTGGTGTGTGTGTGTGTGTGTGTGTGTGTGTGTGTGTGTGTGTGTGTGTGTATGTGTGTGTGTGTGTATGTGTGTGTGTGTGTGTGTGTGCGTGTATGTGTGTGTGTGTGTGTGTGTGTGTGTGTGTGTGTGTGTGTGTGTGTGCGCGTGTGTGTGTATGTGTGTGTGTGTGTGTGTGTGTGTGTGTGTGTGTGTGTGTGTGTGTGTGTGTGTGTGTGTGTGTGGTGTGTGTGTGTGTGTGTGTACTTGTGCATATTCCATCAAGTGCCTAACCAGTTGAGAATCGACAATATCTGTGTTGATTTCTCTAATACGTATTTCAGGACTGAATATTGACGTTGACCACATTTTGGAAATGTCTTGCATAGTTACAGATGAAAATTTGACCTCTGTTTCTGAAGTTAGCTTATATTTTACTGTTTGTGATATGTGAACCCGAATGAAACATTATGCTGTTTTCTCTCAGTGTGCCTACTATCTTGGTTATCCATCAGTGTCGCTCACCACTCTCATCATCACCATTATCATCACCACCACCATGCACCATCATCACCACTTCTATAACGTACCTCCACATACTCTCCATCATCCCACCACCATCACCACTACATCCCCACCATTATCAACACCACCATCACACCACTATCACTACCATCAGTCCCACCACTATCACCACTGTCATCCCCACCATTATCACCACTGTCATCCCCACCACTATCACCACTACATCATTTTGATCACTACTACTATCGTACACATCACTGTATTGTCCTTTTTACCTCTCTCTAGCCCTTAACAATTGTTATCCATCAACCCGATCACATTCTCAAGAACATGGGAGAGTGGTGTACATTACATCATGGTAAAGTAAGGGACCTTTTACTGTGTGCATTTCACACGCAGAGAGGGCATACAAGCACTACCCATTGCACATGCATTACACATTAGGTGTTCCCACTAGCTTCATACCCAAATCACCATTTCAATTGTGGAAGGGCAGAAAGCTCAACACACATCATCAAGAGTGTGGAATGAATGAGTCTGTGCTGTGTCAGTCTATGCTCTCAGTGTTAAGTGTGAATTTATACAACAATCTGTGGTGAACTACATAAGGGATATCCCCCCTCATTATAGATTTTTCAAACTTCATAAGGGATTTTCCCTCTCTCATGTTAGTTTCCCAACTACATAAGGTATTTTCTCTCTCTCATGGTATCTTCCTGACTATATGGGGGATTTTCCACACTGTTGCTATATGATTATTTTGTCTACTTCTAGTCTGGTCTAACAGACGAATGCGAGGCCTCTACTACTACACTGCAGCAAGCAGAAGATGAAATGCTCACCTTGGTTCAAAAGCACACGAACAAGGGAGAGTGTCCTCTGGCTGGCAATACCATCTATATGGACAAGATGTTTCTGATAAAGCACATGCCTCGTTTCGTGGAGCATTTGCATTATCGTCTTGTGGATGTCAGCACAATAAAAGAGTTGGCAAAGTGAGCAGATCTCATGTTTGGGTGTTGTACATTGGTATGTTGCATGGGATCTGTGTGTGTGTGTGTGTGTGTGTGTGTGTGTGTGTGTGTGTGTGTGTGCGTGTGTGTGTGTGTGTGTGTGTATTGTGTGTTCAGTATATAAATGCTACACAGTTGTTGATACAATGTATTGGTATAATATCTGTACAGAAGATGGTATCCACATGTGTATGCTAAGCAACCACCTAAAGAGAGTTCTCACAGGTGTGTGTGTGTGTGTGTGTGCGTGTGCGTGTGCGTGTGTGTGTGTGTTTGTGTGTATGTGTGTGTGTGTGTACGTATATGGTGTGTATGTGTGTGTGTGGGGTGGGGTGTGGGGTGGCGTGTACATACAAGTGTGCATGTATATGTACCTAGCAGGAGGTTACCAACATTTCCATCTGAACGAATGTCAAGTTTTGTCAGCACCTTTCTCAAAGCCTGAGAACATATACAATTTTTTCGGTATGCCATAATACTCTCTAGTGCTTGGGACCAAGAGTCGTATCCGATATTTGCTATCACATGCATTTTGTTTCCTATGACACCATGCAGAACACTGTCCGATATAAGGGAAAGCATCAAGGAGTTGAATTACTATCGAGAACACTTGTTTCGTTAGCATTTTCGTTGTTTTTTTCATTATTCAAGTTATAACAGTTATTTACAGAAACCTCTTTCATGTATTATGGTTATAACTTATTTGATATATTCAATTGCATAACATTATAACAATAGTACAAATCTACAGTCAGAACTATGCTATCATCACACACACACGTATTATGCTATAATTATTAATGTAACACATTCGCTATTATTATTATGTATACTGAAAGCACTAGTATATGATAATTATACCACACACATGTACTATAATAATATACATATAATATACCGTATATAATGTGTGTTGAATAATAATAATTCCAGTGCCGTACAATGACGTCATCTATTGGGGCTTCTACAACAAAATGGCTGACGACGACAAGTTGAGTTTGGAAAGGGGAAGCTTCCACGATCGCGGTATAGTAGCTTGTTCGATAAAAAATGAGGAGGTGAATATAACGGAAAATGAATCGCTTCTTCCCGCGTTGGAAAATCGTGATGGCCGACTAGTAAGTCGAAGAAGTTTGGACCAACCGAAGGAAAAACTGGCTATCAAGTGGAGGTGTGCTGAATTCGTAATGATCTCCCTAGCAGCCCTCTCCCTCGTGTTAGTGCTGATAGCCAACGGATTCGCGACTTTCGCTGATGAACGTGGACAGTTTGGACTGCAGTTTAGCACATCAAAATTGTCAGGTTTATATCCGACTGATGTGACTCCGAACAACTGGACGTTTCAGGTTATTTGGCCCATAATCTACTTGTGGCAGATTGCGTGGATTTTATACGCCTTCTCGTTTCCTTTCCGTCCCGCTGCCGCCCGGACACTCAGTCTACCAGTGTACGGGTTGTATACCTTCTCCAGTGCTTGCAACATTGTGTGGATCTACCTGTTTGGAAACGATCTTATCGTCGGATCACTTACTTTTATCATTCTTTTCTACCTGTCGCTTCTTCTCACACTTGCCTTTGCTACCTACCAAACTGCCACAGTTGCAAAGATGGCAAACAAGTGTAATCTCTGGTTCACACGCATACTGGTGCACAACGGACTGGCATTCTATACCGCTTGGCTGTCCATTGCATGGCTGCTAAATGTTGCCATTGTGGCAGACAAGAGACAATCGGGAGCTCTGGATCGGATCGATGCAGGCACACTGGCACTCTCTATTCTCGGAGGACAGATCATTATTTGGTTTCTTCTGGAACACGTGTGCTTCAACCGTTATTTTCGTTACATTCAGGTTGTTTATGTGGTCTACCTCGTAGCCCTTGTTGGTATTGTGGAGTACCACTGGAAGCAACCTACTGGTGAAAGCACCAGTAGGAACCAGTATTACTCACTGGCTTTGCTTATCCTAACATTCGTGTTACAGGTCGGGAAGCTTATATTGACTTTAATCCTCGAATGCCGTGATTACCGATCCAGATTGAACAGAAGAGATCAAGGAATCTACTGATTACTACTTCTGCTCCTTGACCACATTTGGCATCTGCACGTATAAGGTTTAAAACTGTATGTATGTATGTAGCTATGACATTTTACAGTTTGCACTGTCCTTATTTGACCTTTTGTAATTATTTTTGTTTTGTTATAATAGCAACAGTAAACTATTATATATATATGGTTGTAGTGAATTTGATACTGATTTTAGTTTGTGATAGAATTGAAACTTTCATTGTCATCGGGACGTGAGCCCCGTTCAAGTTATTTCCTTATTCATGGAATATGCTTGTTAAGTAATGGGTTAAACATGTACTCTGTGGAAGTACAGTTAGTTAGTTTGTTAGTTAGTCAAACTTGATTAGTAAGTACCTTGAAGGGTACAGCAAACTATACTTCTTATCAGAGTTACTGTTTGATATAGTGTACATAACCTAGGGACTGAGTGAAGCTTACTCACTAACCAGTAGTATGTACATGGATACTAACTAAGCAAGTTACACTGTACATAGAATCACTAGTACAGCCCCTAAATGAGTCAACTAGCCATATATTATGTATAGGAATAGAACACAGCCAGCTGATTTTTATTGCCCCATATCACGGAACATATCCGAGGGTGCATCTTTGATATAATATAGAACGATAGAACAAACTTGTACGGATTTGCACCCTGGACTGTGATGATGACGTCATGATCACGTGATTGAACGACTGCACGGTACCGAAGACTTTCATCGGTCTATCACGTACAGTAACTAAGAGCTGGCCTGGAGATAGAATGCCATTACATTCCACGAGTTTCACTGCATTCCGTATGCCTGTGAGAATTTCTCTTCGTGCTTTCGTTGGTATGTATAACGAACGTCCACGTACAGTAAGTTTTCGATACGTGGTAAACTTCATTGGCATACGTATCACTGATATATATTGCCCGTACTGGGGACTGAAGAATCTTTCAAATGCCACGACGTGACTCGAGAGTGAAGAAAAGAACAGTATTTTGTGAAGGACTGACGCTATGCTTCGCCACCAGTGTGTTTATCGCAACCGTAGTCGCTCACGGTCTGGCCTCTCTGACGAACGGGAACGGCCATCTTGGTTTTCAAAACCAAACTGAGAGCGTGTGGACGAAGTACCCCACTGAGATATCCCCGGCACTGTGGGTGAACGCAATATGGGGCGTTATTTACACCTGGCAGGCACTCTGGATAATTTACGGATGGTCGTTTGTGTGTAGAGCTACCGCCAAAAGGACTATACCTTTGGGAGCCTATGCGTTCTTTAGCGTTTCGTGTGCCTTGTTCACGGCCTGGTTGTTCCTGTGGGGAAACGAGATAATAGTGGGTTCCTTCCCATTCATCCCGCTGGCCCTCATGTCCCTGGCTCTGACACTGGCGTATGTACTATGGGCGACTTACAGGAAAACCTTTGCCCTCAGGGTGAAGTACCAGGGAGATTTGTGGGCCACAAGGATCATTGTCCACAATGGAATCGCATTCTACATTTCGTGGCTTGCATTCACATGGCCAGTACAGTTGACTGTGGTTGTGTCGTATTACACTCAAATGCAAGCCAACCACGCCGCCACAATGTGTCTGACCATTCTGTTTGTGGAGGTACTAGCTTGGTTTGTCCTGGAACACACCTACCTGGACAGGTTCGCGCGCTACATACATAGCGTTTACATTGTCATTATTGTGGCTATGTCAGCTGTGGTTGTCAAGCACTGGAACAACGAAGAGGATGATATTATCAACAGGAGTTTTTCTCTAGCCCTCTTGGCCTTCACCGGCTTTGCCCAAGTGTGTAAAATTGTGCTGGCCGTGGTATATTCATACCTGAGACCTATTGATTATCCATCAACGGGTTGAATTAACAAATAACACCAAACATATCAATTGTGCAATCATTGATCATCGAACATGAAAAGTTACCTTCGCCTGTCCATATGATGTTGTATCATAAGTTGTGTATATAGTACGTTAACGATTTTCAACTGTAATTATATTTCATATATATAGTTCATGCTGATCCAGAAAACTATGGTATATATGTTGACTTGATATTGGATTTAATAATCGTAGGTGTACATGTGTGTATATGCAACAGTAACTGTTACTCTTTCCATCATCAAATTGTGATTCAGTAATCAAATTGAAAATTGTATATAATAGTATGCATGTAATATGGCCATACAGAGAGCTGATCTGAATATCATACACACCATAACATAGATAATTAATACAGAACACTAGTATATGTATTGTATGTTAGTTTACATACGGTAACTGTATATTAGTAATAATAAAGTTATTAATATTGAACAGAATATCATACTAAAATGCAGCTTAACGTCAATGTACTATAATGTATAATAATAACATATGTATAATAGGAATAATTTTGATGAGTAGACGAAATCTCACCTCACATTTAACAATGCCATACAAAAAGACTGGAGGTAATTCAATACTCAACTACGTCTTGTGAAATGATGCATCCTAGTAATGGGAATTTTATAATACTGTAGTACCAATATTTTGTTGTATGTCTCACACTACTTCTTTGTATTCTCCCTTTTTTTCTTCTTTTGCACCTTCGGGAAACTTGACAGGCCTCACAAATGCAAACACGATGGTCAGGACAATCTTCAGGATTTGGAACACCACCACAATCACTAGGAGTCCCAAAGCAAAATGATGGTTTCTATCTTCCTCGTTTGTTCGATTCCAGTGGTCAGTGACGACTGCTATCAAAGCAATGATGAGTACAATGTAGACGCTTTGGATGTAGCGGGCAAATCTGTAGAGGAGAGTATGCTCCAGGACGAACCAGACCACAATCTCCACTAGGAGAAGACTGAGGGACAGCGTTCCTGCATCCACGGCAGACATCACACCGAAATATTGCACATCAGCAACTATGGCAACACTGAACAACCATGCTATGGACACCCATGTGGCATAGAAGGCAAGCCCGTTGTGCACGAGTATTCGAGTCAGCCACAAATCCACCTTCCCCCACTTGGTCTTGTTGAGCTTAGCGGTCACCCTATAGGTCCTCCACAGCGAGGCTCCTATTGCAATGTAAAGAATAACTGGCAGGAATACCACCACCACGAGCCCAGCTATGATGTGCCAGTTGCCCCATAGTAATATCCACACAAAATTGGGGACGCAAGATGCTGCGAAGAACACGTAAGTCAGAATGGAGATGGGTCGAGGGTAGTTCGGTATCCAAAACTCGCGAAGAACGAACGTCCAGGCGTAGAGGAGCCAAAGGGCTTGCCAAGTGTAAATGAATCCCCAAATGGAGAAAGCCCATCCGGCGGGTGTTACTTGAGTGAAGTAGACGTCCGAAATGTTCCTTGTATCGCTCTGAACCGCTGAACTACCCTGAGGTGGTCGGGTGGCCAAACCGTTTATAGTGATTGTTAGCAGGTAGAACAAGGAGGAGGTTAGTAAGGCTATTGCTTCCGCAATACGAAAGAGAAATCTCCTCATAGATGGTGACATGATGTTGAACGTGTCCTAAAGTCAGAAACCACCTCCAAAAGTTGGTAAAGAGACGTACAGCGCCGATAATCAAGTGCTAATCCTCTAACTTGAATTACATCACGTGCTGAGGATTACGTCATCATTGTTACCGTCATCACGGTAACGAGGGCGCGTGCTGTTCGTGACCAAGGTGCAAGACCAGTCTAATAATAAGGAGCTGCACGCTAGGAGTTTGTCAGTCGATTGGCTCGAATTTTGGAGACATTTGAGAATTTTCTGTACCGTGTTCCAGTCAGGGAGTCCAGAAGAGGTTCAAAATGAACAGCAAAAGACTCATTTTCATCATTTTTGAAGCTGTTGCTCTTTTTACGGCCACAACAATGTACCTAATAACAATCATCTTTAACGGTATTGCTGGTAGAACTGAAGGAAACCCTGTCTATCAAAGCGATACAGGGAACGTTTCAGACGTCTACTTCACCCAAATAACACCCGCCGGGTGGGCCTTTTCGATCTGGGGAGTCATCTACACTTGGCAAGCACTTTGGCTGCTGTACGCGTGGACATTCGTGTTTCGCGAGATCTGTATATCGAACTACCCTCGACCCATCTCCATTCTGACGTACGTGTTCTTTGCGGTATCCTGCCTCCCAAACATCATCTGGATTATCCTGTGGGGCAACTGGCTCAT
>OZ026546.1:5730399-5747899 GCA_964020155.1 Chondrilla cf. caribensis | reverse complement strand
AAATGTAACTAGGGTTATGGGTTAGTTACGGATGTGGGAATTGTTTCAGAAGTTAGTTCACGTCCCCAGCTAGCTCTGTCTAAAATATCAAGCTGATATGCCCCCCTCCCATGAGCTATGCAAAAAGGTGCTTAGCGTTTTCTCTCCTATACTCTCGCATGCATTGAAAAAATATTAAGCACCTCCGAATGTAACTGGGGTTACAGGCCACCTATTGAGATGGGAATTGTTTCAGAAGTTGGTTCACGTCCCCAGCTAGCTCTGTCTAAAATATCAAGCTGACACGCCCCCTCTCCAATGAGCTATGCAAAAAGGTGCTTAGCATTTTCTCTCTTATACTCTCGCATACGTTGAAAAAATATTAAGCACCTCTGAATGTAACTGGGGTTACAGGCCACCTATTGTGCATGTGATACACTTGCATGTGTGCTGTGAACCAGATGAGTACAACATGTGGTACCCTCTCTTATTGCAGTATCAAGAATGCGACAAAGTTGTTAGTGAATACAAGGAACTGATGGAGAAAGCTAGGCTGAAGGCAGAGCAAGAAGAGAAGGAGAGGAAGGGAGCTATCAAGGTCAGCTTCTTGCACATTTCAGACCTGCAATGTGTCCACCACATTATTCATGCGTTTTGTGTGCATGTGTGCAGATGTACGTACATGTCTACATGTACAAAGGGTATACATAAAAACAAACATGTCCATGTACTTAATGCTATTATAACGTATACATAGCATCACCTGTCTGTAGTAGGCCCTACTGTAAGTTGAAATTATGTATTTCTTAACTGAATCTATGCTGTCACTCACAGACTGGTGTCTGTACACACTATGATGTTGAGCAATTATATAATAATTGTGATATATGACATGACAATTGTCGTATTGGTATGTAATTTTCTCTCACAATTGTCATAGGGACATAATCATCGGCTAATATTGTGCCTATCCTACATATATTTGAGTCTCATATCAACTGTGGGTTGATGCAAGTTTCTTTATAGGACTCATTTATTATATTGTTATATTAGCAAATACTACTTACTCTAAACAGTACCGCAGACCATCTTAAATTTAGGATATCACCTGACACCAGTTTACCTTGTACCCTGGTCCTCACAGATCCAAGCATGGTGGAGGGGAACCATGTATCGGAGGAAACTTGGACCCTATGCTCCACCGAAAAAGAAAAAGAAGGACAAGAAGAAGGGAGGGAAGAAGAAGAAGAAGAAGAAGAAATAGCTAATTATTAATAAACTTTACAAATGATTATTGTTTTTATTCACCCATTTGTGTATACTCATTCAATACACTTGCATGTAGTGTTATAGGTATTGAGGGTCTATGGTTTGGTAATGCCTGGCAAGCTGGCAAGGCTGTGCATACATTATAACTGGTTAAAATCGTGGGGCTGCCGCCCCACACTCGAATTACTTGGAAGTCTCTTCTAGGCTCAGAAAAACCTTTGTTGAAGTTATCACGTTTATCAAAGCCGTGGCGTTCGAATCCTTGTCAGAAAAAAAAAAAAAAAAAAAAAAAAAGGTCACCACTTGGGGTCGAACCCATTATAGCCAACTATACAGGGACTTTCCACAGAGACTGTGTACTTGGTCATTCCACGAATGTAGAAGACACTATTCTAGCTGGGAGGTCAGCCGCGAGTCCCAAAGCTCCTCCCTACGGTTCTTTGTAGAGAGTATTGCGACTGACCACCAGGAAGCGAGATCTTTTTTTTTCATGGAAAAAAATCCGTCCTTTGGAGGATTCGAACCCGCGACCTGGAGCCTAGAGTCGTGTCACCTGACCAACCGGCTACCGTGACCTATCTGATTTTAGTATATTAAATGCGCTATTTATAGTTACCCTAAGTGTACAATTTGAAAAAATGATAAAAGTGCAGTCGCAAAAGCCGCCCCTCATACTCGAATTACTTCAACGTCTCTTTTAGGTTGAGAAGAACCTTCGCTGAAGATAATAGCCTTCGCCGAAGCCGTTGGGCTAGAATTCTAGCCCAATATCTAATTGTCGGCATTTAGAAATCGGCCATCTTGTTAGTGCAATATAAATTATAATATAAATTCACTGTTGCGGTTAAGCATAGGAACACATATTATATATTGATAATTATAATAGAGTATATCGACGCTTATACCGGAAGTCGAAATAAAAAATAGGAATCATATATACTGACACGCTTCATCTCCCATGACACTATGCAAGAAGGTGCTTAGCATTATTTCATCTATTCTCTTCCATACGTTCAAAATATTAAGCACCTCCGAATGTAACTGAGGCCACCTATTGAGATGGGAATTGTTTCAGAAGTTAGTTCACGTCCCCAGTTAGCTCTGTCTAAAATATCAAGCTGATACGCCCCCTCTCCCATGAGCTATGCAAAAAGGTGGTTGGCATTTTCTCTCCTATACTCTCCCATACATTGAAAAAATATTAAGCACCTCCGAATGTAACTGGGGTTATGGGTCAGTTACGAAGATGGGAATTGTTTCAGAAGTTAGTTAATGTCCCAACCTAGCTCTGACTAAAATATTAAGCTGACACGCCCCCTCTCCCATGAGCTATGCAAAAAGGTGCTTAGTGTTTTCTCTCCTATACTCTCCCATACATTGAAAAATATTAAGCACCTCCGAATGTAACTGGGGTTATGGGTTAGTTACAGAGATGGGAATTGTTTCAGAAGTTAGTTCATGTCCCCAGCTAGCTCTGTTTCACATTTCAAGCTGACACGCCCCCTCTCCCATGAGCTATGCTAAAAGGTGCTTAGCATTTTCTTCCATATACTCTCCCATACATTAAGCACCTCCGAATGTAACTGGGGTTACAGGCCACTTATTGAGATGGGAATTGTTTCAGATGTTAGTTCACATCCCAAGCTAGCTCTGTCTAAAATATCAAGCTGACACGCCCCCTCTCCCATGAGCTATGCAAAAAGGTGCTTAGCATTTTCTTCCATATACTCTCCCATACATTAAGCACCTCCGAATGTAACTGGGGTTACAGGCCACCTATTGAGATGAAAATTGTTTCAGATGTTAGTTCACATCCCAAGCTAGCTCTGTCTAAAATATCAAGCTGACACGCCCCCTCTCCCATGAGCTATGCAAAAAGGTGCTTAGCATTTTCTTCCATATACTCTCCCATACATTAAGCACCTCCGAATGTAACTGGGGTTACAGGCCACTTATTGAGATGGGAATTGTTTCAGAAGTTAGTTCACGTCCCAAGCTAGCTCTGTCTAAGATATCAAGCTGACACGCCCACTTTCCCAAGAGCTATTCAAAAAGGTGCTTAGCGTTTTCTCTCCTATACTCTCCCATACATTGAAAATATATTAAGCACTTCCGAATGTATCAAAGGTTATGGGTTAGCTACAGAGATGGGAATTGTTTCATAAGTTAGTTCACGTCCCCATCTAGGTCAGTTAAAAAAATCAGGTCGACACACCCACTTTCCAATGAGGTATTCAAAAAGGTGCTTAGCGTTTTCTTTCCTATACTCTCCCATACATTGAATAAATATTATGCACTTCCGAATGTATCAAAGGTTATGGGTTAGCTACGGAGATGGGAATTATTTCATAAGTTAGTTCACGTCCCCATCTAGGGCAGTTGAAAATATAAGGTTAACATGCCCACTTTCCCAAGAGCTATTCAAAAAGGTGCTTAGCGTTATCTCTCCTATACTCTCCCATACATTGAATAAATATTATGCACTTCCGAATGTATCTGGGGTTACCTGTTAGCTACGGAGATGGGAATTATTTCAAAAGTTAGTTCACGTCCCCATGTAGGTCAGTTAAAAATATCAGGTTGACACGCCCACTTTCCCAAGAGCTATTCAAAAAGGTGCTTAGCATTTTCTCTCCTATACTCTCCCATACATTGAAAATATATTAAGGATTTCCGAATGTATCTGGGATTACGTGTTAGCTGCAAAGATAGGAATTGTTTTAATAAGTTAGTTCACGTCCCTATCTAGGTCAGTTAAAAATATCAGGTTGACACGCCCATTTACCCAAGAGCTATTCAAAAAGGTGCTTAGCGTTTTCACACCTATACTCTCCCATACATTGAAAATATATTAAGGATTTCCGAATGTATCTGGGATCACGTGTTAGCTATGGAGACGGGAATTGTTTCATAAGTTAGTTCACATCCCCATCTAGGTCAGTTAAAAGTATCAGCTTGACACGCCCACTTTCCCAAGAGCTATTCAAAAAGGTGCTTAGCATTTTCTCTCCTATACACTCCCATACATTGAAAATATATTAAGCACCTTCCAATGTATCTGGGGTTACATGTTAGCTACGGAGATGGGAATTACTTCATAAGTTAGTTCACGTCCCCATCTAGGTCAGTTAAAAATATCAGGTTGACACGCCCACTTTCCCAAGAGCTATTCAAAAAGGTGCTTAGCGTTTTCTTTCCTATACTCTCCCATACATTGAAAATATATTAAGCACTTCCGAATGTATCAAAGGTTACGGGTTAGCTACGGAGATGGGAATTGTTTCATAAGTTAGTTCACGTCCCCATCTAGGTCTGATAAAAATATCAGCTTGACACGCCCACTTACCCAAGAGCTATTCAAAAAGGTGCTTAGCGTTTTCTATCCTATACTCATTGTACATAATATACATATGTACTTATAATAAACACACATATCGAATACAGTGAAAATATGTACAAAATTAATGGTACTTTGCAATTGCTTAAAGGTGTCTGGTGTACAAAAAGCACCCACATGTGAATATATATATATATATATATTAGTGCTGGGACGATTAATCGATTAATTGATTAATCAATTGATTTCATTTTTAAATTAAAACTGATTATCGATAATAGCGCAAGCAAATCGATTAATCACAGGAAGTCATTAAGTGAGTAGAACAGGAAACCACCCCATCTTATCACCCAGAACTTCCACTCCATGGGTTCAATTTTGTATCTGAAATATAAGAAGGACTCTATGGACTTCACTTCACGTCTATTGGATGACTAATACGTCTAATAAATTAAGTGGGAGTAGTTCCCAGTTATGCCCTATTAATTGCTTCCAATGTGGACCGCGAGTATAAAAGGGTTAATCAATCGGTCAATATGTACTGATAATCGATTTGAAAATTACAGCCATTTCCCAGCCCTAATATTTATAGAATATATGTATGAAGACATACCATTCTAATACATATCGAATTGAACAGATTCGTAACAATATAATATTTCCATCATCAAAATGTGATTCAGTAATCAAATCAAAATATTGTATATAATAGTATGCATGTAATATGGCTATACAGAGAGCTGATCATACACACCTTACCATAGATAATTAATACAGAACACTAGTATTTGTAATTGCATGCTAGTTTATATATGGTTACTGTGTATTAGTAATAATAAAGTTATCAACCTGTCTTTGGATGATGAAAATGTTTGGATCCAGGCAACCCTACCAATAAACTCTGGGGGTCTTGGGGTCCGACGGAGTGTTTAGTTGGCACCTTCTGCCTTTCTGGCTTCTGCTACTGCCTCCACCCCCTTGGTCACGCAACTCCTGCCAAGCCGATTTGACAGTCTACCATATGACCCAAAGGAAAGAGCTCTTAGTGTTTAATTGTTTTCAGTCAGCAAATTGTCCACCACCTACCACCCCAAGTGACTGCAAGCAGAGGGCCTGGGATCAGCCACAAGTGAGTTCTACTTTCCGCGAGTTGTTAGAAGCCATTGATACCGATGTTGGACATGCCCATCTCCTAGCTGCTAGCACCAAGGAGTCTGGTGTCAGGCTTCATGCTCTGCCTATTGCATCTGTGGGTCTCCGCATGGATGATGATGATGTTCGCATAGCAGCAGCTATTCATTTAGGTGCCTATTTGTGCCATCCGCACAAGTGCTATCATTGTGGTAATGATGTTGACATCCATGCCATCCATGGATTGTCTTGCCTGAAAAGTGCTGGACGGTCTTTTCAGCATACCGCCATCAATACCATAATCCAGAGGGCCTTGTCTGCAGGCAACATTCCTTCTCGTCTAGAACCCTCTGGACTCTACAGATCAGATGGTAAACGCCCAGATGAAATCACAATCGCCCCTTGGGAAAGAGGTCGCACCCTAATTTGGGATGCAACATGTATTGACACCTTTGCCCCATCGTATATCCATACAGCAGTCAAAGAAGCTGGCTTGGTTGCAGAAATTGCAGAAATCCGCAAGAGGAAGAAGTATGAGGCCCTATCTGCTGTCCACGTGTTCACTCCCATTACAGTTGAGACATCTGGAGTCTTCGGTCCTGAGACCAGATGTTTCCTGCACAAATTGGCATCCAGAATGAGGTCAGTTACCAATGAAGAGAAGTCCCACTTCTACCTGACACAGCAACTTTCTATCGCCATCCAGCGGGTCAATGCTTTGTCCATCCTTGGGACACATGTGCCATATGGTACAAAGGTGGACTAACTCTATTGTGTTATATGATTTGCATGTTTTTGTTTTTGTGGTTGTGTTGTCTTATTCTTATTCTTATTATTATATTATCTTAGTTGTTGTAATCATAATTATAATAATAATAATAATAATAATTAATAAGTTATTAATATTGAAATGAACAGAATATCATACTAAAATACGGCTTAACGTTAATGCACTATAATGTATAATAACATAATAGTAATTATGAGTTGACAAAATCCGACCTCACATTCAACGTACAATGCCATATATACAAAAAGATTGGAAGTAATTCAGTTAACTGTGTCTTGTGAAATGATGTGTACTAATAATAATATGCATGTTTATGCGTTTGCGCAATCATTATGACGTAATTTGATTAATTGAATGCGAATGAAGCATACGAGGTGACCACCCCTTGCCAGGCTCCTATAAAAAGCTCCTATCCTACAGTACGTAGTGGTACCGTTTCTTGACATTCATTGCGTCATGTTACGCTCTGTTACGTCAAACGCATAAACTCTATTCACTCTAGGCAACGTAACTTTAACTTTATCACGTGCAGAGGGACTACGTCATGGTTGTTACCATTATTACGGTAACGAGGGCGCGTGCTATTCGTGACCAACGTGCAAGACCTGTGTAATCATAAGGAGCTATACGCTAGTAATTGGTCAGTCGACTGGATCGAATTTTGGAGAGATTTGAGAAATTTCTGTTCCGTGTTCCAGTGAGGGAGTCCAAAAAAGGTTTCAAAATGAACAGCAAAAGGCTCATTTTCATCATTTTTGAAGCTGTTGCTCTTTTTACGGCCACTACAATGTACCTAATAACAATCATCTTTAACGGTATTGCTGGCAGAACTGAAGGCAACGCTGTCTATCAAAGCGGTCAAGGCAACATTTCCGACGTCTACTCCACCCAAATAACGCCCGCCGGATGGGCCTTCTCGATCTGGGGTGTCATCTATACTTGGCAAGCACTTTGGCTGCTGTACGCGTGGACATTCGTGTTTCGCGAGATCTGTATATCGAACTACCCTCGACCCATCTCCATTCTGACGTACGTGTTCTTTGCGGTATCCTGCCTCCCAAACATCATCTGGATTATCCTGTGGGGCAACTGGTTCATTGTGGCTGCTCTCCCCTTCATCATATTCATCCCCATTACACTATATCTTTCGGTATCTGCATCAGCATGGAGGACCTATAAGGTGACCGCTAAGCTCAATGAGACCAAGTGGGGGAAGCTGGATTTGTGGCTGACTCGAATACTCGTACACAACGGGCTTGCCTTCTATGCCACATGGGTGTCCATAGCGTGGTTGCTGAATGTGGCAATTGTTGCTGAACATTTTGGTGTGATGTCTGGCGTGGATGCAGGAACACTGTCCCTCAGTCTCCTCCTGGTGGAGGCTGTGGTCTGGTTTGTCCTGGAGCATACTCTCCTCTACAGATTTGCCCGCTACATCCAAAGCGTTTACATCGTACTCATCATTGCTTTGATAGCAGTCGTCAGTGACCACTGGAATCGAACAAACGAGGAAGATAGAAACCATCATTTTGCTTTGGGTCTCCTAGTGATTGTGGTGGTGTTCCAAATCCTTAAGATTGTCCTGACCATCGTGTTTGCATTTGTGAGGCCCGTCAAGTTTCCTGAAGGTGCAAAAGAAGAAAAAAAGGGGGAATTCAAAGAAGTGTAGTTGACTAGCTGCATGAACAAAGACCAACCATCGACATCCATGAATCATTATCATTTGTAATCAAATGACATCTATTCTTATGTCAAACGTATTAGTTAAATGAATGCTAGTCTACATTCTTGTATGTTTGATCATACATGCTTACTCATTTCAATTATACGTATCAGTAGTATATTGGAATTGTTTGATTTCATTATACCACGATTATATAACAATTACTCTGATTTGCTGCACATGCTATATTATATACCTTTACAACTACAACTATACATGGAAACAAATAATTCGAGTTCAAAAACTCGTGGGGCTGCCGCCCCCCGCACTCGAATTACTTGCGCGTATTTCTTAGGTTCAGAAGAACCTTCGCTGAAGTTATCACGTTTGGCGAAGCTTCAGCGCACGAATTCTAGCCCAAATTCAAATTGTCGGCGTTCGAAATCGGCCATCTTTATTTCGCGCAATATAAATTCTGATATAAATTCATTGTTGCGGTTACGCGTAGGAACACATATTATATATATATATATATCTATATTATATCTATCGGACGAGCGTTACATACCGGAAGTCGAAATGCGCAGGCAGCCCCTAAAAATATATACACAGTGTATTCTCGTTGATTGAAAGCAAATTTTCATACCATTATATATAGAATATTTTATTCGTGCTTGTGTTGGTGAATAATATCTACTATATGATATCCTGGTCAACCCTTCCACACTTTATAAACTCATGCTGGAGAAATTCTCTTTGGGATAGAAGATGCCATGGATCTCGTTTTCTTTGAGGACATCCAGTTCAAGCAAATACTCCTCAGAATTGTTCTGTGGAACCGCTATAACGGTGATAGCTACCAGCGGCAGAATTACAGCACTTGAGAATAACTTCTTAAACATGGATTCTCCAGAATCAGCAGACAACAGGCACTGAGTATGTACTATACCTTGAACTAGCCCTATTTATAGACACAAGTTAGCAGTTTGTGGGATTCATGTATCTCATCATCCTTACCACCACTCACTTGTATGAACGTTGAAACATACTTAAGCTCACGTGCTCACAGTGGTGTGAGTAAAGCCATAATATATGCAAGAGTCCTTGCCAAATCCCATATTACCAACAATACATATATTACTCAATTGAAATATAAAAGGGCTATGGTCATACACATAATGTTATATTTTTGCAGCTATTTTACACACGTATATACCCATACTACATAATATTATGAACATTGTATATAGCATATTATTATAATACTGCATTTGTAATTATCTTTGATAGCTGAAACCTTATAGTTCTCAGAAGCATTTACATTTATTATATATATATATATATATATATATATATATATATATATATATATATATATATATATATATATATATAATATTATGTTGTGTATAAATGAGATATCATAGATACATAATATATATTCATTGTTATTTATAATTGTCTAAGTGTAAGAAGTCTATGATGCATTGAATAATCTCAATATGTTAACACAGTCACATGCTCAAAATTACCAGTACCATAACAATGTTATTGTAATCAATTTTACTGAATCACTGAATTTATGTATGCGCTAACACAATCTACTACATGTATATTTTTACTCAAAAATATGTATACAGTACATGATTTATTGTCAATACCAGATTATATCATCATGTTGAACCTTATTATGACATATATATATATATATATATATATATATATATATATGAATTATAATCAGCCTATATATACTTATCAACCATTCTGCTTGTGGATCCAGCCTCATACATACTACATATGTAGTACTTGGTATCAAAGGAGTATTCCCGGAAATGCTCAATTTGGCTTTGTTGCCATGGCGATCCAGCTGACACAAGGGGTGTCTTGATGAGCTTCTTGAATCTGCATCTCACAGGTTGAAAGAATGTGAGAATGAAAATTGGAGTGGGAACGAGGGATACCAGGATAAAAAGTCCTTCTGTGTATTTGACAGCTTTCTCCAAGGTGTAATACTCTTCACTGCTGGGAGTGAATGTTGCAAAAGATACAGAATAGACAAACCAAAGAAATTCATAGCATTTTCAATTAGAAGAATTGTGGTAAATTTAATCATACCCTTTGCCATTTTTGTATCTCCAGTAATTGTATTCTTCTTTACATAATTTACTATATATATGGGGAAAGCAATACTGACTGCAAAGGAACACAAACCATACACTACTACGTAAGTGAAGGCCGGTGTACACATATGTTGCTGGCCCAGTGCCATGAAGGGCACACTCGTCTTCATGGAAAGTAATCTTGAAGAATGTAGGAGAGAGAATTGTCAAATTTGAAACTGTAGCGCCAAACCATGTAATAAGCATAGCTACCACTGTGGAAATAACCTTCAATTTGGATGTGCCATGACAAACAAGTATATAGACTGTGGTGGCGAAGGTAGCCATGTAGAGGAGTCGTGCTGCTCATCCTGAAACAATGACAATGTATATTCTGCGACAGGCTGTGAGCGACAAATGGACGCTAATGGAGATGATTGGCAACTATTACTGCTGCTTCTATCAAAGAGAGTGAAAATGGTCACAGGAATGTGTGCTGCAGTATGTATAATCCGGACTTCAGTACACAACAGCTATGTGCATACAATAACACATGCACTGACACACACATATATGCACATACGGCATACACCAATGTATTATGCACATGCCCCAACATAAATGTCTGTAATTGGGACATGTAAGGAAATTTCAAGTTTTATTGTTCATAACTGTCCATGCTTTATTGCTACAACCCAGCACTGTTTACGTATATTAATTTTAATGCATATATGCGTGGTACATGGTGGCAGACTGTAGCTTAGGTTAGGTTAGGTTAGGTAATCTTATTTAAACTGGGAAGGCCTTTAGCCCATCGGGCTACTATACTAGGCACCCATGGCCAGTAAGGTAAGGTAAGGGCCTATAATTGACCATAATAGTATTATTATTATTTCCTCAAATACACACATGCAGTTGACAGTGTAGATCCAAACACCTCTAATCCTTACCGAAGCAATAACTTTAACAATAACATTATGGTTATATTCAATTGTGATTATAAAAAATGCATGGCCACAGTCATACATTATATAACATAACAATATTATATCATCAACAGTCAATAATACTGTATGCCATTATATTATTGCTCATTTGAAGTTGTTTGAAATCGATAATTATGGCTACAGTCATATGTATTGTAAATCTATTACCAAGTATGATAGTCTTATCATTGCACATATTCTCATTATTAACTTCAGAAGGTACACAATGCAGATTTATACAGTCTACTACATGTTTACATTGTGAACAGATAAACATAATAGTGTGATGTACAACACGATTATAGTGTTAGTATTATTTTTGTCAAATTGAATGTCATTAGTTATGATAATATAATGATTAATAATAGATACAAAATAGCATTAGCCAATGAATCATCTTCCTTATGGGTGAAACCTCACAGTGTCACTGATCCAGTGCTTGGTGTCAAGGGGGCATTCCCAGAGACGTTTAATTTTATTTTCAAATTATCTTTATTGCGATCAAATTGGAGAAATAGTACCTTAATAAGCTGTTTGAATCTGCACCTAACAGGTTGAAAGAAAACTAGAATGAAAATTGGAGTGGGAATGAGGGATATCAGGAGACAAAGTCCTTCTGTGTAGTTGACAGCTTTCTCCAAGGTGTAATACTCTCCACCGCTAGGAGTGAATGTTGCAAAAAGACAGGGAATAGACACGCCGAAAAAGTTCATTGCATTTCCAATTAGAAGAAAAATTGCAAACTTAATCATACCCTTTGTCATTTTCATATCTCCAGAAATGGTATTCTTCTTCACATAGCATACTGTGTATACAGGGAGAACAATACTGACTGCAAAGGAACACAAACCATACACTACTACGTAAGTGAAGGTGTACACATATGTTGCTGGGCCAGTGCCATGAGCAGCACAGTCGTCGTCGTCATGGAAGGTAATCTCCAAGAAGGTAGGTGAAAGAAGTGTCAAATTGGGGACAGTGGCACCAATCCATATGATGACTGTTGCCACCACTGTCGGAATGATCTTCAATTTGGACGTGCTGCGACAGACAAGTATATAGACTGTGGTGGCAAAGGTAGCCATGTAGAGGAGTCGTGCTGCTCCTCCTGAAACAATGACAATGTATATTAAGCGACAGGCTGTGTCTGAGGGTGGCACGTGTACTAGCCCAGAAAGAATTACGGCAGATAAGAAGATCATGGCAAGTCCAACTATAACCACTTCGCAGGCCAGGACAATGTTGGCAAGAACCAGTCTAATCACACCTGGGATGGTTTTCTCCGTGAAGATGGACACCAACAGGAGTATATTGATTACAGTGGCTGGGGTGAGGAACAATAAGGTGGTGAACAAGCTGAAGTATCCAAAAGGAGGGTCTTCATCCATTGTTGAAGTCTCATTGCTTCTGTTAGTAAAGTTCACCATTTCTCTGTCCCCTGATCTCTGAACAGACAATAATTACGTAGATACCACACTACATCTATAGGTCTTCTTCTGTCACCGAGGTAACATTGGTGTTTTTGGAAGTGAGGTTGACCATTTCAATTAGTTAACGGTCTCAAGACTGTTTGACAATGTGAAGAGTTGGTATACAATACTATTATTAGCATTGTGTGTGTGCCTGTGTGTGTGTGTGAGGTTGTGTGTGTGTGTGTGTGTGTGTGTGTGTGTGTGTGTGTGTGTGTGTGTGTGTGTGTGTGTGTGTGTGTGTGTGTGTGTGTGTGTGTGTGTGTGTGTGTGCCCATGTGTGTGTGTGTGTGTGTGTGTGTGTGTGTGTGTGTGTGTGTGTGTGTGTGTGTGTGTGTGTGTGTGTGTGTGTGTGTGTGTGTGTGTGTGTGTGTGTGTGTGTGTAAAGTATCACTCAGTATATTATGGTTCATATCTGTACTGTATGTACCAAGAGAGGAATATAAATGATTAGATTTCGTTAGTTCAATCTATCTATTAATAGTAATCTATTTGATTAAATTATCCCTTCTTGTGAAAGTGTAGCTTCTTGCGTACCATTCAGCTTGCAACTTCAAGTTCTTCATATCAGTTGAATCTAAGAACAAGAAAAGTATGCTGCAAGTCTTCATTTGTGGACTAGCTGTAGTGATAGCAGGTTTTTACTGTTTAGAAGCACGGCCTGTCAGCGAAATCAGGCAAGAGGCTCTGGAATTTGACATTTTTAACCCTCCTACCCTCACTATACATTGAATATTCAACATCTATACTTTCAAAAATAGCTTTTGTTGGCTTTAACAGTGAAGAAATGTATCAAGTATGGCATCATTTTGTTGAGAATGCATTATAGAATCTGTTTTGAACTTCCATATTACGCAATATATATTGTAGATTGCGCAATTGACAAAAGCGGGCGAACAAAATTTGGGGGGGGGGGGGGGAGTGCGCAATTTTTGTATCGCTTGCATAAGCTCCTTGAAATTTGCACACCTTATGCAGATTACGTGCATGTGGGAAACGACCCTTCACGTGTGAACAGGACCTGTATCAGGCACAGCTCATTGATGGTGAAGATGACAAACTAGTCTTGCCTTTAAGTTATGGGAATGATTGGAAAAAAAACAACTTTACAACCCTTGTGGTAGACCACCTCCTTCAGGAAGACATTGGGGATGCTGTGGTAATTATGCTGGTAGATGTGAGTACAGTAGTAATTTGTGCTGGAGACATGATTGTACTTGCCAGTGTTGTGAACAACGGCACTGTGGTTGGGCTTGTCAAAGTGAAAACTGGTGTTCTGGAAGCGGGAGAATTACTTGCAATTGCTAACTCATAAAGAAATGTAACACACAGATCTAAACTTATACATAGTACACAATACACACATAAACCATGAAGTCAGTGAGAGCATACAGTGTACGTACATGAACATTTGTATCAAATTCTGTGTGAATACAATTACATCAAATTTCATCAGCTTGTAATTGCTACTACATTATCAGTGTCACTGGATTTTCCAATATTATTTAATAGATGTTTGTGTGATAAATAACAAGAAATACAACAGAAAATTAAAAACACATTGTATATACAAAAAAAAATCTGAATCAGTGATATTCACATGTACACATGTACATGTTACAATATTATTAACACATACTAGATTTTAGAATACAGCTTATATTGATAATTATAATACAGCTCTTGTGTATATAGTTGAGGGTGTACACATAATTATAGTATTTTGTACTCATTCTTGACCAGTGGGAATGGGGTGGTTACCTGGTTATATATGAGGAGGCAGCCATTTGCACACCACGATGAGCACCTGGTTGCTCAATTAACGGGATACTTATTCAAATGCACAAATTCAATCTAATGGTAGTCCAGTTTCACAACTGTGTTCAATTATAACTGTAGCCGCATTTTGCCTCTGTTGTAACATAGATTATGACTTAGCAATTGATTAGAATGTCATTTATTATATATTATCAACTTCGTGTTTAATGTTTTGACTCTATGTGTATTAGTACGTATATTCCCTAAAACATATATACACAGACATTATTCAAAATAATATGCATAGATAATGCAATTGCAAACTTGTAGTCTGCACATTTCATTACATTACATTTCAATCAATATTCTACCAGCAATAATGTATACAAACAAAGGATGATCATAGTAACTGTAGTAATCAAATCTGATTCAATGACATTACTGCAACAATTATAGTAAATTCTAACATTAGTTAAGCAACACTGTATTTGACGAATTTTCAATAATACGTACTTTTGTTAATTTTAAGCGGCAAAAACTCTCAAATTACATTTAGTCTTAGCACCAAGGGTCTGGCTGACAACCACTGAAGCAAAACCACCTAGAAAAGCAGCAAGTGCATATTGCATCGTGTCCATAGCACACAGGGTGGGCAAACCAGCACGGACCATCATATGATGCACAGCAACCCAAACTTCTACCAGTTAGCAATGGCCTTGCAAATCAAACCACATATCTGATCATACTCCTGAACCAGCCTCACTTAGGGCATGCAGCAGCTTTCGAATCCACCGTCATCGTGTCGGAAAATGCTTGAATTCTGTCAACTGATATGAATTTCGGGGCAAAACGCTCAATCTCTTGGGAGCAAACAAACCTTTTTGCGTAGCTCATGGGAGATGGGGCGTGTCAACATGATATTTTATGGAGACCTAGCTGTGGACCTATACGTACTATCTTATGAAACAATTTTCATCTCCGTAGGTAGTCCCTAAAACTAACTACATCCAGAGGTGCTTAATTTTTTTAATGTATGGGAAGGTATAGGATCAAGAACATTAAGCACCTTTTTGTGTAGCTCATGGGAGAGGGGGCGTGTCAACATGATATTTTATAGAGACCTAGCTGTGGACCTATACTACCTTATGAAACAATTTTCATCTCCGCAGGTAGTCCCCAACACTAACTACATCCGGAGGTGCTTAATTTTTTTAATATATGGCAATGTATAGGATCAAGAACGTTAAGTACCTTTTCGCATAGCTCATGGGAGAGGGGGCGTGTCAACATGATACTTTATGGAGACCTAGCTGTGGACCTATACTACCTTATGAAACAATTTTCATCTCTGTAGGTAGTCCCTAACACTAACTACATCCTGAAGGTTCTTAATACTTTTTATTGTATGGGTACCTATAGGACCAAATAACGTTAAGCACCTTTTTGTGTAGCTCATGGGAAAGGGGGCGTGTCAACAAGATATTTCATGGAGACATAGCTGTGAACCAATACTACCTTATGAAACAATTCATCATCTCTGTAGGTAGTCCCTAACACTAACTACATCCGGAGGTGCGTGCTTAATTTTTTAATGTATGGAAATATACAAAAAAACCTATATACAAAAGTATATACATTATTATGTGCCATATGTGTGAATTTTTGGTCGAAACGGTTCGTTATTGTAATTAGAAGGACCAGTACTAGTTACAAGAGTGTGTCTGTGCATCTGTATTTGAGCTATGATGCATCACACGCACACAGGAGAGGCCGTGGTGACAACTCAAAAATTTGACATTTTTTTGCTTGTCACCACAAGGCCTATAGCACACTCAGGACGGTGTGTGTGCATCCAAAACTGTGTTGATGAGTTTGTCATGGACACTGGGCAACCCTTGGTCACCAGCCACAGAATGTGAAATTACCTGAGTGATCACCACAAGGCGCACTACATGTATATTGGAATGTACATACAAAATTGTATTCATTATTATGTGTCACACAGGGGTGAAGTTTTGGTCGGTAGGAAAATGTATCAAATTTGTTATCAGGAACACCGTAATAGTTCCAAGAGTGTGCCTGTGCATCTGTATTTGAGCTATGATGCATCACACGTACACAGAAGAGGCCGTGGTGACAATATATACAAGATATACGTTGACGATGTACTGCAGATCGATAGATGCCTTCATCTTCAGTGGCTCCATCGATCATTCTACCAACTGAACACACTATAGTGCTGTGGTACATGATGCTGAAGGTTACCTCGTTCATCTCACTCCACGACAATCTCCTATGCAAGCTATTGGGAAGATTCTTGTAGGCCATCTCCAGTTCTTTAATGATAAACCTTGAATGCCTAACAATGTTAGTACGTATTACACATAAGGTTTTGAAGAATACAGAGTCCATCGCAATTGAATTGTATGCATTGAATTTATTGTATGTGCATAATACGTATTTAGCAATTATAAGTAATAGTATAACTTACTAACAAAATTCCTAATATACCTGAGGAATGCTAATCACCAGATACGCAATTGTAATGAATAGGTGACTAAAGTTGTCATGCATGATGGACTATATAGAAATTACATTTTTAAGATATTTTATTCTGTGTCACAATAATGTATGCCTTTAATGCTGTTGCTAATGTTAGACTGTTTGTGTACAATCACATTGGATCAGATTCTAGCATAGTTGAATTGTGGTAAATATGCATAATTATGTTCATACCGTATAACCAGAAATATTGGTGGAAAGAATATTTGGTGGTTTGTCGAATTTTAGGGTATTGGTGGTTTTTATTTTGCATGGCGGATGGCAAGCCCAGGTTATAATAAGATAGCTTGTCAGAATTCCGTTCCTTTCTCTTGAAGTACCGATATATCACCATGATTATTATTTTGGCGAATATCATGTTGGCGGTAGTTGATCAAATCTGCCAAACCGCCAAAATAAAATGACTGCCAGTATTTCCAGTTATATACATGGTATAGTGTACTGTTGACTATGT
>OZ026546.1:5715399-5722899 GCA_964020155.1 Chondrilla cf. caribensis | reverse complement strand
TATATGCTACAACAGTGTAACAATTGTATAAATGGCTTTTAATCAATTGCATGCAATGTCATTATATATATATATATATATATATAATATATATATACGTAATATATAATATAGTGACATTGCAATTGATTAGAATACCATTTATACAATTAATTTCACTTCTATTGTTTCAACTCTATGCAACACTGTATATATTCCCTAAAGCATGCAAAGACATTATTCAAAATAATATGCATGAATAATGCAATTGGAAACTTGTAGTCTGCACATTTCATTATTACATTTCAATCAATATTGTATCAACTATAATGTACACACAATCAATCAATATTCTACCAGCAATAATGTACACACACAAGGGATGATCATGATAGCTGTAGTAATCAAATCTGATTCAATAACTGTAACAATAGTAAATTCTAATATTACTTCACACTTAGTTTGACAAGTTTTTAATAATGCTTTTAATTATTTTAAGTGGCAAAAACTCAAATCACGTTTAGTCTTCACACCCAGGGTCTGGCTGACAACCACTGAAGCAAAACCACGTAGCAAAGCAGCAAGTGCATATTGCGTCGTGTGCATAGCACAAACGGTGGAAATACAAGCACGGACCATCATATGATCCACAGCAACCCCTAGTTCTACCAGATGGCCATATCCTCTTGATCGTCCTGACAGTCCTCCTGAGCCAGCCTCGCTTAGGGCGTGCAGCAGCTTTTGAATCCACCATCATCTTGTCAGTAAATGCTTGAATTTTGTCATCTGATACGAAATTTCGGGCAAAACGCTCAATCTCTTGGGAGCAAACAAACAGTGTTTTTCTATAGATATACGTTGGCGATGTACTACAGATGTCATTGTCTTCAGTGGCTCCATCGATCATTCTCCCGACTGAACCCACAATAGTGCTGTGGTACATGATGCTAAAGACAACTTCATTGACCTGACCATATTGAAGTGGCACTCTTCGGTGTAGCATGTTGGCAAGGTTGTCGTAGGCTTCCATAAGTTCTTTAATGTCTGGAAACATGAGTGTCTCATTAGCATTGAACAATTGGTAGCTGTCCCTTGCGGCTTGAAGAATCTTTTCTCTCAGATGAGGTACGGTACGACGATGCTTATCCCGGGCTGGAATTTTCAACTTTGTGAATGGTGCGGAACGATCTTCTTCTGCAAGGAATAATTCAGATTCGGACACAATATCTTTGTCTTGAATACCAACAGAGAACTTGATGTACCACTTGGAGAAATTCTCTTTGGGATAAAAGATGCCATGGATCTCGTTTTCTTCGAGGACATCCAGTTCAAGCAAACATTCCTCAGAATTGTTCTGTGGAACCGCTATAACGGTGATAGCTACCAGCGGCAGAATCACAGCACTTGAGAATAATTTCTTAAACATGGATTCTCCAGAATCAGTAGACAACAGGCACTGAGTATGTACTATACCTTGAACTGGTCCTATTTATAGACACAGGTTAGTAGTTTGTGGGATTCATGTATCTCATCATCCTTACAACCACTCACTTGTATGAACCTTGAAACGTACTTTAGCTCACATACTCACAGTGGTGTGAGTGAAGCCATAATAAATATACGCAAGGGTCCTTGCCAAATCCCATATTACCAACAATACACAATATCACTTATTTGAAATTTAAAAGGGCTATGGTCATACACATAATGTTATAGTATATAGCAGCTATAGTACACACGTATATATACCCATACTACATAATATTATAATCATTGTGATATATAGCATATTATTATACTGCATTCGTAAGTATCTTTGATAGCTGAAACCTTATATATAGTTCTCAGAAGCATTTACATTTATTATTATATTATATATAATATTATAATATTAATGTTGTGTATAAATGAAATATCATAGATATATACATATATTGTTATTTATAATTGTCTAAGTGTAAGAAGTCTATGATGCATTGAATAATCTCCATCTGTAAATCTTGTCATTATACAGTCACATACTTAAAATCACCAGTACCATAATAATATTATTGTAATCAATTTTACTGAATTACTGAATTTAAGTATGCGCTAAAGCAATGTACTATAATATTTGTACTCAAAAAACAGATGTATACAGTACATGGTTTATTGTCAATTACTGTATGATGTTGAGCCTTATTATGACAATTATAATCAGCCAACTTATCAACCATTCTGCTTGTGGATCCAGCCTCATACTGTCACTGATGCAGTACTTGGTGTCAAAGGAGTATTCCCGGAAATGCTCCGTTTGGCTTTGTTGTCATGGCGATCCAGCTGGCACAAAGGTGCCTTGATGAGCTTCTTGAATCTACGTCTCACAGGTTGAAAGAATGCGAGGATGAAAATTGGAGTGGGAACGAGGGATATCAGGATACAAAGTCCTTCTGTGTAGTTGACCGCTTTCTCCAAGGTGTAATACTCTCCACCACTGGGAGTGAATGTTGCAAAAAGATACGGAATAGACAAACCAAGGAAATTCATAGCATTTCCAATTAGAAGAAAGGTGGTAAATTTAATCATACTCTTTGTCATTTTTGTATCTCCAGTAATTGTATTCTTCTTTACATAATTTACTGTATATATGGGGAGAACAATACTGACTGAAAAGGAACACAAGCCATACACTACTATGTAGCTGAAGGTGTACACATATGTTGCTGGGCCAACGCCATGAACGGCACAGTCGTCGTCATCATGAAAAGTAATCTCAAAGAATGTAGGAGAGAGAATTGTCAAATTCGGAACAGTAGCACCAAACCATATGATAAGCATAGCGACCACTGTGGAAATAACCTTTAATTTGGATGTCCCATGACAAACAAGTATATAGACTGTGGTGGCAAAGGTAGCCATGTAGAGGAGTCGTGCTGCTCCTCCTGTAACGATGACGATGTATATTATGCGACAGGCTGTGTCCGAGGGTGGCAGGTGTACTAGTCCAGAAAGAATCACAGTAGATAAGAAGTAAATGGCCAATCCAACAATAACAACTTCACAGGCCAGGACAATGTTTGTGAGGACCAGTCTGATTACACCTGGAATGGTCTTCTCTGCGAAGATGGACACCAACAAGAGAATGTTGATTATGGTGGCTGGAATGAGGTAGAACAAGGTAATGAACAGGCTGTAGTACCCAAAGGGAGGGTCTTTCTCCGCCTCTGAAGTCTCGTTGCTGTTGTTAGTGAAGTTGAGCATTTCTCTCCTACAGCTGTTTCCTGATCTGTGATTGGATACTAGTTATAATCACACCAGTGTGTACTATATCTGCTGTATAAATGATATGATATTGAACCATATATACTAGCTGGTATACATATTGAATAATATACTATTTTCATTATATATATTATACATCTGTGAGATTTTCCAAACACACTAGTTTACTATAATACATAACACTGACCATGCTTTCTAATGTATAAACACATCTAACAGATGTATGTTATGACGGGCATTATTCCAGTATATGATAGTGGCTATGTAAGCAAACTATGTAAAGGACAGGCAATCAAGGGATAGTAGCATATGTGTATATGAAGATCCCCTGGAACAACCTTGCAGTGGTTTGAGCAGCAAATGTAACCTGAACTGTAATTTGGCTACTATAGAATACGTGCAGTTACATGTGTAATGTACCTTAGTATCAACAAATACCTTAATGTTCACTCCTAATGCTTCAGCCTGGTGCTAATTGCAATCCTGTGGTGTACGTACAGCGAGTGAGTGACAAATGGACGTCCTTGGAGAATATTAGCATTTATATTTCTATTGCTTCCATCAAAAGAACTTAAAATAGCTATAGGAATACATACTGAAGTAGGCTTCAGTAAGCAAACAATGTGTGAATACAATAATACATGTACTGACACACATATGCATATACAACATACACACATGCATGTACGTACATATGCACATAACCCTGCATGAATGCGTGTAATTGTGACACACATTTAAATTTCACATTTCAGTGTTCATAACTACTACACACTATTGCTACATGTATACAGTTCTACACGTTTATTAATTTTAATGCATATATGTGTGGTCCATTGGCAAGCTGTAGGTCAGGGTCTGTATTTGATTATTTATATATTATTTAGATAGATTATTATATTATTGTCATTTCCTCAAATACACGCATGCGGTTGACAGTGTACACCTCTGATCCCTACCGAAGCAATAACTTTAACGATAATATTATTTAGTCTCGCGTAGCCCAGACCCACTTCTCGCCTCCATATTTATAATTATGACGTCATGCGGTCAGTGAACGTTTTGAATGGAATCTAGAAGGTTCTCCAACATTTCTTCTTTCCCCATACATGCAATCGTGTGTAACCTTTTCATTTTTTTTCATTCCCATTGGATTTCAGATTTCAGGTTACAGAAGGAACAATCGATCACAACCGTTGCTGACATGACACATCGACTACACGGCGACTGCGGATAGATTCGGATAGGTTATGTACGCGATAATTTGTGTTCCTGTGGTTTAACACATCAACGCTTGAAACGAAATCGGTATGGGCTGTTGACCAGACCCTTCCTCGCTGACAGTATGATGTCATAATTTTAAAATCTAGGCAACAATTGGGTCTGGGCTACGCAAGACTAAATATTATTGTGGTAATATTCCATTTTGATTTTAATAATGCACAGCTGCAGTCATACATCAAATAACATAATAACATCACCAACAGTTATATTAATATGCCGTAATATTATTGCTCAGTTGAAGTTGTTTGAAATAGGTAATGGCTACGTACAGTCATACGTGTGTATTGTTAGTTATACTAATAATTCACATAATTAACTTCAAAAGGTACACAATTGCAGATTTATACCATCCACTACATATTTACACTGTGAACGGATAAACATCTAACACATCTAACAGATGTATGTTATGATGAGCATTATTTTTGGCATAATATGACTGTAGCTATGCATGTAACCAAACTATGTAAGAGATAGGCAATTATGGGATAGTAGCATGTGTGTAAAGATCCCTTGGAACAGTGTCTTTCCCACAGTGGTTCAAGAAGCCAATGTAAGCTAAATTGCATTGTACATGTCTACTATAGAATACATGCAGTTACATGTATAATGTACCCTAGTATAAACAAATACCTCAATGTTCACTCCTAATGCTTCAGGTTGGTCCTGAGTGAAATCCTGCTGTGTATGTAACAGCAAGTGAGTGACAAATGGACGCCAATGGAGATGATTGGCATCTATTACTATTGCTTCTATCAAAGAAAGTGAAAATGGTCATAGGAATATGTACTGCAGTATGTATAATCCGGACTTCAGTACACAACAGCTATGTGTATACGTACGTACATGTACAATAACACATGCACTGACACACACATATATGCACATACAGCACACATCAATGAATTATGCACATACCCCAACATAAATGCCTGTAATTGGGACATGTAATGAAATTTCAAGTTTCACTGTTCATAACCATCCACGCATTATTGCTACAACCCAACACTGTTAATATTAATGCATAATGCATATATGTGTGGTCCATTGGCAAACTGTAGGTATTATACTAGCAGTCACTTGACACAAACAGCATGTCAAAGCGAACTCTAAGGAGATTCATAGATCTGTAGTATGTATTTTAGAAATTCAAAATTTTTCACACAAAAGATCCAATTCATGATGGTCACACCACAAAAGGTTAGATAAATATGCTTTGAACAATATCAACCTATAACTGTGAAATCGACGAAAGTCCATGAAAATTCTTAATCACCCCTGTACTCAAATCATAGACCTTAGATACACAGTGCGATATGACCCTTTTTGTGTGGACGGTCACAATGTGACATGCATATGACGATGTGAACAGATAAACATCTAACACATCTAACAGATAATATACGTATGTTGTGATGAGCATTATTTTCAGCATAATATGACTGTAGCTATGCACGTAAACAAACTATGTAGGAGATAGGCAATTATGGGATAGTAGCATGTGTGTAAAGATCCCTTGGAACAGTGTCTTTCCCACAGTGGTTCAAGAAGCCAATGTAAGCTAATATCGTATTGTCTACTATAGAATACATGCAGCTACGTGTGTAATGTACCCTAGTATCAACAAATACCTCAATGTTCACTCCTAATGCTTCAGGTTGGTCCTGAGTGAAATCCTGCTGTGTATGTAACAGCAAGTGAGTGACAAATGGACGCCAATGGAGATGATTGGCATCTATTACTATTGCTTCTATCAAAGAAAGTGAAAATGGTCATAGGTATCTGTACTGCAGTATGTATAATCCGGACTTCAGTACACAACAGCTATGTGTATACATGTACAATAACACATGCACTGACACACACATATATGCACATACAGCACACATCAATGAATTATGCACATACCCCAACATAAATGCCTGTAATTAGGACATGTAAGGAAATTTCAAGTTTCACTGTTCATAACCATCCACGCTTTATTGCTACAACCCAACACTGTTATTATTACTTTTAATGCATATGTTATATGTGGTCCATTGGCGACTGTAGGTACTAACAGTCACATGACACGAATAGTGTGCCAAAGCGAACTCTGGTGACATTCATAGCTCTGTATTATCACAAAAATGGCGTCTTTCCGGTTGCATGTATTTTGGAAATTTGAAATTTTCCGCACAAAAGATCCAATTCATGATGGTCACACCACAAAATGTTAGATAAATGTATTTTAAACAATATTAACCTACGTATAATTACTGTAAATTCGATGAAAGTCAACATAAATTCTTAAATCACCCCCGTACTCAAATGTTCACACAGTGTGAATATGAGCCTTTTCGCATGGACGGTCACAATGCAACATGCACATGATGATGTGAACAGATAAACTATAACACATCTAACAGATGTACATATGTTGTGATGAGCATTATTTTCAGCATAACATGACTGTAGCTATGCACGTAAACAAACTATGTAGGAGATAGGCAATTATGGGATAGTAGCATGTGTGTAAAGATCCCTTGGAACAGTGTCTTTCCCACAGTGGTTCAAGAAGCCAATGTAAGCTAATATCGTATTGTCTACTATAGAATACATGCAGCTACGTGTGTAATGTACCCTAGTATCAACAAATACCTCAATGTTCACTCCTAATGCTTCAGGTTGGTCCTGAGTGAAATCCTGCTGTGTATGTAACAGCAAGTGAGTGACAAATGGACGCCAATGGAGATGATTGGCATCTATTACTATTGCTTCTATCAAAGAAAGTGAAAATGGTCATAGGAATATGTACTGCAGTATGTATAATCCGGACTTCAGTACACAACAGCTATGTATAAGGTAAGTGCGGGTATTTTCGAACAATGCCTAATTCTGAACAGTTCGTCTCTCACCGTATTATTATCAAGAAACTATCATTTATAGTTCATATTAATAATCCTTACACACCAGGTGAGAAACTGCATTCCCGGT
>OZ026546.1:5697899-5700399 GCA_964020155.1 Chondrilla cf. caribensis | reverse complement strand
ACTACAAAATTAGTAATTGGATAACTGTACCATGATGTCCTGATGCTATTGTTATTCTAACTGTTTTAACTACCCACTGGACAACCATGTTTAACAGGCTATATCCAGATGTTTAGCTGTAATTTGTAGTTGGTGCATCTCATGTAGATGTAACTACTTGTATTTATTACAGTAATTAATTAATATGATATTATAATTATTAAAATAATTAACCAGATATACTACTTGTTTTGTAGCTGACAATGATAATTATTATTCAACTCACTCACAAGCAAGCTAGGAAAATGATCAACATTGGAGATGTGAACATCCTGAATACAATAAAGTTATTGAATCTATAATGCACTGTTATGAATGTCTGGTGGACACTTTATACCTTTATATCAATATAAATAGGCGGTGGAACCGGGGGAGGGGGGGGCATTGCCACCCCCCCCCCCCCCCCCCCACTTTTTAAGGAGACGTGTAATGTTACATAGGACACAGGAATCTATTACACATATTATACACATACCCATATGCACGTATTAATATTATTTTGAATGAGCCTTAGTGTTATGAACATATGCATAGCATTCACTGAACACTGAAGTAAAGGAGTGGCTAGTATTTGCTAATTTGGTGACTTAGTGTTCTGTACTGTCCGTGCACTGGACCACTGCCCCCCCCCCCTAAGATTTTTCTGTTCCACCGCCACCGATATATCATATGTATATATATATATATATATATATATTTATTTATTTAACTAAATATTATATATGTATGTAATTATCTAACTATATATTATATAGTATTGTATATAAACATGATTGAAATTTATAGTTTGTCTCTAGGTACATTCTTTACTAATTATATAATATATTATATGTACTATGTGTACAGTATATATATATATATTAATATTACATTATACAGTGAAACCTCTCTAATCCGACACTCAATGGGACCTGAGAATAATGTTGGATTAGGAGGTTGTTGGATTATGGAGTGCCTCTTACCATATGTACCTATGGTGACTGTACCTCATAAATGGTTGGCTTAGAGAGAATGTTGGATTATAGAGGTGTCGGATTAGGGAGGTTTCACTGTATATTAATATTATATATTTGTATACGTATATACGTATTATTATATGTATGTACTATGTGTACAGTACATCAACATAGTTATTGAAACTTTAATTTGACTATAAAACTATATTTCTCAATTATAGCAGGTTTCATTATCAATTTATCATTATAATTCTATGTAATTACAATGATCAAGAGAGTGTTAATAAATGGCTGTTAACTACTTACACACGATTTTGAATTCTACTCTCACACTGCTGAAGCTTGTAACTAAGTGTTTAATGAGTATGTATCTGGTTTTTACTGGCCTAGCATGATTCACACTTCCTCCACTCTGTAGTACATGAGTGAGGACTCTTCAACAAAATCCCCAGTAGCAACCCGAATAGTAGCAACAGGAACTCCTGTATCGGTAACAAGTACGATAGTAAATGGTCCAACTGCAATACCAATAATAGCAGCAGTAACAACTGCGGATACAGTATCTGCGGCAGCAATAACCAAATGCTCTTTTGTTTCGAGCTGCACCGTCAGCAAGGTCGGATGTGTCATTGAAATTTTTCAGGAGTTGAGTCCCCGTTTCTTGAGAATCTTTCCGCTCATCCTGTTCACAAATGAAAAGACCGCTTCCTTTGGTGTATCTCGGAGATGGCTCACATATCTCCCAGTCCTCCTGTGCGCCGATGGCAATCCTAAATGCTGAACCGATGATGGTGCTGTGGTACATGATCATGTAGAAAACCTGGGAGTCCTTCTTGTCAGAGATGGCGTCGTTCATCTCATCAGCAAGGTCATTGTAGCTTGCAATGAGTTCACTGAACAGAGGCATGTTTGCAGTCTGGTTATAAACGGCAGCAGTCCGTCTTGCAGCTAACAGGATCTTCTCATGCATGTGGTCGATCACACGTTTTTTCTTGTACAGCAGTGGTACCTTCAGTGATATGAAAGGAACAACCTCTCCGTCAAGGATAATCTCTGAAGAGGATACCACAGTATCCTTCTCGATAGCGACTGAGAATTTGAAGTAATAATTAGAGGTATTCGTAGTAGGCCTGTAGATACCTTCCAGCCCATTTTCGTCAACATTATCCAACTGGAGCTGAGCAGCTCGAACAGCAACGGCAATCCCGACAAGGAGAATGGCAAAAGTTTTCATTTTGTGGCAATCACAGGGATCTGGCAACAGAGTAGATTTGGATTACGATCAGAATCTTTACCGAGTTCTCTCTTCAGCTTGAGTTTTGATGCTGAAGTAGAGTGCTGATTTCAGCTCCTTTTATAGAAATTGAGCATGATTTTATACCTGATTTACTGGTAACTGATTAATATACCTTTATATATATACTAGTATTATAAGCTGTCTACGCAATATGCATGACACTATCATTCCTTAATATAAATTATTGAGACTATGTATACATTTCTGT
>OZ026546.1:5680399-5682899 GCA_964020155.1 Chondrilla cf. caribensis | reverse complement strand
AGGGGTAGATCCAAGGAAATACTGTGCATACATGAGCCATGTAGCACAGGTCAGTGATACAGCACAGGTCAGTGATACAGCACAGGTCAGTGATACAGCACAGGTCACCAGACAGGTTTCATTGTTAGGATAAATTGCGTGAGAGCAAGGCAGGAAATTAGTAAATACATTTCTACTGCATATAATATGTTGTATTGGACTATCTGCATATTAGCAGTGTAAATAGCCTATCATTCACTACACCAGGATACAACTAAAACATACAGTAATTATAGACGTAGGTACAGCATCTGTACAGTGTGTTCACGTTGTGCAGAGCAATGTTATTCTTGAGTCAGGTGAAAATGTACACATACTGCACGCTGACAGGGAACTGTGAAACTGAAGAACTGATTAGTAAAACACTATTTTCAACAGATTGTACCTGGAATTGTTTACTTCCGATGAACCATGCATGTATACACACTGTATGCATCTATACGTTATGTATGTGAAATACTTATTTGTTTGTGTGAAGAACTGATTAGTAAAAAACTATTTTCAATAGATTGTACCTAGAATTGTTTACTTCCGATGAACCATGCATGTATACACACATGTATGCATCTATATGTTATGTATGTGAAATACGTATATGTTTGTGTGAAGAACTGATTAGTAAAACACTATTTTCAACAGATTGTACCTGGAATTGTTTACTTCTGTTGAACCAAGCATGTATGCATCTATATGTTATGTATGTGAAATACTTGTATGTTTGTGTGAACAGGTCACCTTTCTTAGCAACGGATCCTTCAAACACACTCTTGGACACCGTCAACATCGGCCAGTTGTCCTCAGCATGAGTGATGGGTGGGGGAGGTTGGAGCAGCTTGGCTTGTGGGAGAGCAGGGGGGAGCTGGAGGAGGAGAAATATGTAGTGTGTGTGTGTGTGTGTGTGTGTGTGTCTGTCTATGTGCGTGTGTGCGTGCGTGCGTGTGTGTGTGTGTGTGTGTGTCTGTGCGTGTGTGTGTGCGTGTGCGTGTGTGTGTGTGTGTGTCTGTCTGTGTGTGCATGTGTGTGTGTGTGTGTGTGTGTGTGTGTGCGTGCGTGTGCGTGTGTGTGTGTGTGTGGTTGTGTACATGTATGTGTGTGTGTGTGTGGTTGTGTACATGTATGTGTGTGTGTGTGTGGTTGTGTACATGTATGTGTGTGGGTGTGTGGGTGTGGGTGTGTGTTAAGGTGCAGACTATGTACAACTGAATCATATAACTCAAACCTTGCATGGATTAATTTAAGGTACACTTAACCAATGTTATCATAGATTTTCCCATTTAAAAATATACACATTACTAGGTGTCATCAACCAATTAGCAGTCATGGGAACATTTCATTGGAATTCCTTTGAAGTCAGTAATCACGGGAACTTTAGTTGAAATAGATGAACTATGGTACTGGTGTGGAGTCATGGCTTAATAGATAATTCTCACCTCTTCGGGAGCCACTTCAAGTGAGCTGGCAATATCCTGTACTTCCTGTTCCAAACCATGAGTCTTAGCAGTCAAATATGCCAAAGAGTCTGTGAAAGAGTATGTAAAAATACAGTGTGTGTGTGTGTGTGTGTGTGTGTGTGTGTGTGTGTGTGTGTGTGTGTGTTGTGTGTGTGTGTGTGTGTGTGTGTGTGTGTGTGTGTGTGTGTGTGTGTGTGTGTGTGTGTGTGTGTGTCACTCACTTTGTCCCACAGATCTCAGGAGCTTAATCCTCTCGGCAACGTCACCAGTGAACAGAGCATTGTGATAATGACTGCTCACGTCTTTACGAATTTCAGCTAAAAATGAGAGAAAAAGCGATAAAACCTACTGTACGTACATGACCTACAGTAACACATATACGTACTTTACTGGAACATGTACATGCATATACACTAGTGCACACTTGCACAACGTGGTCTTAGGGTACATTACTTCCAGTCAGTACTGAAGTGTATGGCATGTTACCTATTTTCATCATTTTCTTCAGCTTCTCTGTGTTCCCCGTTATCAGATACAGGAACGTCAGCTTGTCGAAGTTCTTGGTTCTCTGATAGGCCATCTCAACCACCTGCGTATGTACGTACATGCATGGTGTAAACAACAACAAAAGTAAACAACAACAAAAAACAACAACAACTTGGGAAGAACACGATGGTTTAGACATAGACAAGAAGAAGTGTACACATTTTCCATTTCACAGAAACCAAAATTTTAGCACTAAAATTCATAATTAGTTGACAAACTACTAAAGTATGGATGTACGTACACTCTAGTACAGCCAATCTGTACCTGACGTTCATCGCCATACCACTCCACACAACTAGTGGCAGGCGTAGCTGTGGAAAGGACTATGCTATACCAAAGTATTGGGGGCTGGTCACCATGGTAACATGGCAGACCAGCTTGGAAACTTTGGAAACCACAGAGAACAAGTACTTGGAGTCATCTCCTCAAACATGGCCCTACAGCATTTGGGTCTGCATAATGGC
>OZ026546.1:5640399-5672899 GCA_964020155.1 Chondrilla cf. caribensis | reverse complement strand
GTGGTGCATACAGTACATGATTCATTGTAGAGAAGATTCAAAGCAGATATATGCATGCACACAGAAGTGTGGTAGGTAGGTGTGTGTATGCACACCAAAACGCAGACACCCACAGCACCTGCAGCGAAAATGTTCAAGGTCGGATGAGCGATGATGATCCAGAATCGCTCACTCTCTTTCCTAAAGGTCTGAACTCCAGTTCTGTACGAGAGAGAAAGAGCGAGTGAGAGAGAGGAAGAGTACCCTCTTGTGAAATTGCAGATACATACATACAGTACATACTTATGTATGAACAACAGAGCAGACACATATAAACACACACACACACACACACACACACACACACACACACACACACACACACAGTACCAGCACCCCCTTGTAAAGATATACATATGTACATACATATAATACTCATAACAACAGACACATACAAACTGCACACACCTTTTGGACATGTCCCAGACACGGATGGTTTTGTCTTCAGAGTTACCTACAAATGTACAAGTAATAGAGTACAGTTGAAGGCAGAGTGGATGCTGTACACAGAAAGACTACATACTGTGGTTGTGGGTGGACAAAAATTCCGCTGAGTACCTGTGTTCCCAGAGACATATATACGTCTGTATACAATGCACATGCAGTATACATAGCAAATATGTACATCAAATACTCTACCCACCCCCTTCCATGCTAACAGAGGTGCACAAGCACACAGAAACTCACACACACACACAAACACACACATGTGTGTGTACACACACACGCACACACACACATGCACGCACGCATATACACACATGCACACGCACACGCACACACACACACACACACACACGCACACACACACACGCACACACACACACACACACACACACACACACACACACACACACACACCACTCACTGATGATCAGTTCCTGTCTTGGGTGGAAGAGCGCGCAGGAGACATTGTTGTAGTGACCCCTACAAGTGTCCACCTCCCAAGCCTTGGCATCTGTAGAAGGCCGAGAGGCAGGGGAGGCCAGTGAAGAACAATACGAGTGAACTCAGATATCAATCACGACGTCATACAAGGTCATCACCATCCTCCCTTCTATCCCTGGTGATCAAGGTCTTATCAGAAGCGGGTATGTTGAATTCACCAGAGGATTCTCACACCCACACTCCCACCCACCCCTCCGCCCACAGCCATGCCCACAACCACATCAGAAAACACACATACACAGGAGCATGCAGTAGGTTGACATCTACAGTGTGATTCACACATGCAAAGCAATGCTAGCATTACAAAGGCATACTCATTACACATGCAATTGTATTGATGCCTAGAATAAAACACAAAGAAAATGTTATGCAACGTTTTGCCTGAAGCACACACGTGGGAGTTGAATCTTGTTCAACTCTTGCGAAATGCATGCACAATGCTGATGTGGTGTCATGTGTGAACCAAGCTTAGGAATTCATTCTCTTCCTGAATATGGAGGATGTAGGGCAGCTTGTGCAGTGGAAAATAGGACAGAAAGTCTGACGCACACACATTTAGGGTGCAGTGCAAAGGTATGAACTGAAGACCTGAAGACCTGAACTTCGAACCTCGAATGCATACATACAGAAACAAACACACACAAGCCATACGCGTAGCATATGCACTCATGCATGGAAAGTACACATGCATACACATGTGTGCACACACACCCACGACCACACACACACACACACACACACACACACACACACACACACACACACACACACACAACACACACACACACACACACACACACACACACACACACACACACACACCATTCATTCTCCACAATTTCACTTGTCTGTCATCAGCAGCTGACACCAGGAGTGGGAGGGTTGGATGGAAGGCAACCCAGTTAACACCACGATCATGGCCCTAAATACGTAAACAACAACAACAGTGGAAACAGTAATCACAACATAAACAAGGATCCAGATACTGTAAGTACATACATACCATACTTTCCGCCATATGGCACAAACACTAAGACCATAATGTCTGTACATAGATACAAAGTGTGTTTGTAAGTACAGTGTAACCTGTACTGTACATAAAGGCCACCCAAGGGACAAGTAAAAGAGGTCTTTAGAGAGGTGGTCTTTGTACAGAGGTGCCTCACTGCAGGTGGTCCTTGTACAGAGGTGCCTCACTGCAGGTGGTCCTTGTACAGAGGTGCCTCACTGCAGGTGGTCCTTGTACAGAGGTGCCTCACTGCAGGTAGTCTTTGTACAGAGGTGCCTCACTGCAGGTGGTCCTTGTACAGAGGTGCCTCACTGCAGGTGGTCCTTGTACAGAGGTGCCTCACTGCAGGTGGTCCTTGTACAGAGGTCCCTCACTGCAGGTGGTCCTTGTACAGAGGTGCCTCACTGCAGGTGGTCCTTGTACAGAGGTGCCTCACTGCAGGTGGTCCTTGTACAGAGGTGCCTCACTGCAGGTGGTCATTGTACAGAGGTGCCTCACTGCAGGTGGTCCTTGTACAGAGGTGCCTCACTGCAGGTGGTCCTTGTACAGAGGTGCCTCACTGCAGGTGGTCCTTGTACAGAGGTGCCTCACTGCAGGTGGTCCTTGTACAGAGGTGCCTCACTGCAGGTGGTCCTTGTACAGAGGTGTCTCACTGCAGGTGGTCCTTGTACAGAGGTGCCTCACTGCAGGTGGTCCTTGTACAGAGGTGCCTCACTGCAGGTGGTCTTTGTACAGAGGTGCCTCACTACAGGTGGTCCTTGTACAGAGGTGCCTCACTGCAGTGGAGTTGACATAGTCTGTAATTCAATACTGGTAATAAAGGACAGGTGGTCTTTGTGTGGAGGTGGTCTTTGTGTGGAGGTGGTCTCAATTACAGCTTCCACTGTATTATGCACACACTACACATATGTAGTTCCCATACATATGTATAGTATGTGTATATGTACATCATACTTATGTACATACATCCACTACACACAGCACATAGATACGTACCTCCAGTTGGTGCTTAGTAATGACGTCCGTCTGCCCAAAGAGGTCAGGGGCACCAGTAGCCTGTCTCAGCCTCTGCTCCAAGCCGCTGGCACCAGGTACAATGCTCTTCTTCCTCAGACCTGACAGAGGAAAAAGAGGATAGTTTCACACTCTTTATGGACAGTGAGTTCTCCATAATCTACTACTGATTTTAGCCTAAAATGTTTGCCACAAATTCCCAAAACCAATATGATGTACAAACAGTATTGGATATATATACATGTATATTCAGTTAATCCATTGAACTCATTAATCTGCAATGTTTTGGGACATGAATTGAGACTGATTATTGGAAATTTACTGTATATATGATACAATACAAATATGTACGGTATGTACGTATATACTTGAGTACAGTATAGAGCAAACTGCTATTTAAAACAAACCACTGTTTTTAGTATTATTCAGTTCGCTGTAGTAGTGTAAAAATGTTCAAGGGAACACACACATACAGAAGAAATACATAAAAAACATAAAGAAAAGAAAAACATAAAGAAATGTAGCGAGAGAGAGAGAGAGAGAGTGCGTGTGTGTGTAAGTGTATTATGAAAAATTTCACTGAAATCACCCGATTGAGAGAAGAAACGTTCACCACAGACAATAACTACGGAACACCCTCGCAGATCATGACACACAGCTCCACACAGAAGGAAGATATACCCAATACAGAGTTGTTGTGGTCCTCTGATTTGGAGGTGTGTGGGCAGTGGCAAGTGAACCACTTATAATCACTATGGCGATATGGCTTCTCAAGGTGAGGGGTGTTGATGTGATAAGTATTAATCACTGAAAACAATAATGTAACCTAGTAACAATATTAGAATGTGTTTAGTATGTGTGTATCATTTATTGAAAAGATGTGTGTGTGTGTGTGTGTGTGTGTGTGTGTGTGTGTGTGTGTGTGTGTGTGTGTGTGTGTGTGTGTGTGTGTGTGTGTGTGTGTGTGTGTGTGCGCATGTACGTGTGTGTGTATGTGCGTATGTGAGTGTGTGCACATGTGTGTGTGTGGTTTACATCTCAATCCCCTCCACACAATGAATGCCATAAAACAATGCAAACAACAAATTTCTACATACAGTATATACAGTACCAGCAGATCTGGTCCACACTCATATTTTACTTAAACTGTACCAACCAATGTGACCACTTACAGTCCGCGTACTGTGCAAATTTCACAGGCAGAGGTGGCTGTGTGTGTACAATGGTGGGGCTGTAAATACCTGTGCACGTGTGTGGATATTTTGCAGAAAACTCTCACACGCACTCCAACGGTTACAGACAGTTTGTAATATGAGAAAACAGTAAAACCTTACATATCACATACTGCAAAACCACGCCTCGAGAGGTATCACCATGACAACGACAGATTAAAATTTGTTATCAAAAAACATACCCATACAAACATACGTACATACATGCAAAATATGGCTGCCTTGAAAAGTAAAATTAATGACATCTGTGAATTAAACTCTATAAATGGTACGATAGAGGGGAGATATCGATGAAATCATACATAGAATTTTGAATGGATGGGAAGAAACATAGATTCGGTGATAATCGGGACCTCATGCCCACGAAACAAGTACCCACCACTGATAACTGTCAATTGAAGTAAATTGAATTCCACGAAAGTGTCTCATTGAAGCGATTTCTAGTCCACAAAGGACAGACATCAAATCCACTTAACAACGATCACTCTACACAGGCTGTATTGTATGCATCGAACAACCTGGATTCCCACTAACAACAGAGTAGTGACAACTTTGTCACACCTGACCACTACTTGCATGAACATACACACTGTATGTACGGCCATTCATGGCAATCATCATGGATAAGCTGCTACGACTTATAAAATATCAAGATTATTCCAATACATCACGTGACTGTAACATTGGATAGGCACGATATTAGGAGATAATTGTGTTCAGAAGATAATTGTCAAGTAAAATTTCATGAACATACAATAATAGCCTATATTTTAACGTATACAATAATAGCCTATATTTTAACATATACAATAATAGCCTATATTTTAACATATACAATAATAGCCTATATTTTAATGTATACAATAATAGCCTATATTTTAATGTATACAATTATTTTTGCTTTTGCATGAAATTGTCAATGAGGTTTGGAAGTAGAAACCTTTGTCTCTTGTGGGCATCTGGGTTATGGGGGCACCTTTATGCTTACTAGTGTATTGTCTACAGTTCATCATGATAGCACTTTGATGTTAACGCAAGACAACAACAATATCGTTAATAATATGTCCTGCACCTCACAAAATGGATGCAAATGCACGTATACACACACACACACACGTATAAAAGTATGTACGTATATTAATAATAGATGTATGTACTGTACATACGTACATTTTAAGAACACCATTGAAATGACGATACTGCTACTGTCACTCTACACAGAAGTGAACAGGACCTCTCAATACTGAAAACACTTCATCATGGGTGAAAAGTGTCTCTTTTATAAAGAGGGTCTTCTATTTGGACACCTCTCAATGGTCCCAACATGTCCTCACTGAAGAGGTTCTTACAATTTGGGCCCCTTCTCATGGTCCCAATGTGTCCTGAAGAGAGAGGTTCTTCCTATTCGGACACTTTTTTATAACTCAAATGTGTCCTTAAAAGAGAGGTGACTATGCACACATATCTAAAGTACTGAACTGCATACATACAAAAGCAGTGGTTCGATTGGATACTTGTGTCTGGGAAAGATCATTAATCCCCGCAAAAAAATTCCTCCACATTGATAGGACAGCCAGACTGGCTTGAGCTGGGTCCAATACAGTTGATAAGACATTGTATCTGGATGCAATTCAGGCTGAAATGTGATAGCAAGAGTGTCAATGGTTCCTGATAATGGCGTGAGTGGGGGATACCTGCATGAATGCAGGCTCAGGGGATATCTCTCACTAGAGAGGTTTTTACATGACTGAGATATTGACTCCATAGCTCATGTGATGGCAGTGTATAGTGTCAGCACACAATGTGAAACCAGCCAACGTAGCAGAGGTATAGCTCTGAGGTTTCTGGTGAAGAGTGAGGCTTCATACAAGGGGTGATGGTGGGATGGGGCGTGTTGATGATGTTAAGAGGAAGGTGACAATGATGTGTGTGTGTGAGAGTGTATGTGTGTGTGTGTGTGTGTGTGTGTGTGTGTGTGTGTGTGTGTGTGTGTGTGTGAGCAAGTAAGTGTTTGCAAAGTACATCTTTGCACTTATACTGTATATATTATATATATAATACAAGTGTATACGTACGTACGTGTGTGCATATGTGCGAGTGTGCATACAGTATGTACACGTTTGTGTGTGTGTGTGTGTGCACGCACATACACATGCATTTGTGATGTGAAAACATGAATCAGACTTGAATGTACCGAAGAACACACTATGGGATATACAGTATAAGATAACAAGTGATAATTAGCAAAATTGTAGACTAGTTGTCATGTGACTTTCATGTGATTATCAAACATTAGCGTGCTCACTCAAGCGTAGCATACATCCCACATGCACTCTTTCATCTCGGGACCAAGCCCAGTTCACACATGCTTGCATTATACAGGATTCAACAGCCCACATCTCCAAATAAGGAAGCAGAGTGCTACCCACACTAACGATAAGCCAGAACCCAGTAACAGGTGCAGGGGATCAACTGTGTCTCTGAATTATCCTCACAAGCAGAAGTAGATAGGAATGTTTGGCCTAGCTTCATGGGATTCAAACACTTGTGTAGGGGTTTGTAGATTAAGCTTGGGCAGGTAGTTGACTGTCAATTAGCATGTTTGTACATACGTACATATGTATTTCTGAGTACTCTTTCATTTATGTATGTCTGCAATACATGCCTACAAATACGCACATTTACACACACACACACACACACACACACACACACACACACCTGATATATCCCATACTCGGATGGTCTGATCGAGGGAGGCAGTGGCTACCAGGTCCTCCGTGGGGTGGAATTGTGCACACATCACATAGTGGTTGTGGCCTGTCAATACACTGACACAGACCCTCGATTGCCAGTTCCAAATGCGAGCAGTCTGGTCATCAGAACAGCTTAGTATCCAGGGATACTCCTGCGAGAGTGTCAGTACAGTGAGAGCAGGTATGTACATATGTACATACATACACAAGTGCGCTATATACAGTAGGTTTAAGAATGTACAGTACCTATATATTCTGTACATATGTTTGTCTGTATGTGCATACACAAGTGTGCTATGTACAGTAGGTTAGAGAGTGTACATATTCCACGCATACAATACATGCAACTACGTAAGTGTATGCACACAAGTGCGTACGTATGTATGTATGTACACACAGGTGTGTATGTGTGTAGTACGTTACCGTATATTGTATGCATCCGCTTACATGTATGTAACTGTTTATATGCAGCTATCTGTGTGCAACTATTGGTATGTGTGTACCTCTGTATCCGTTTGTACACAACTATTTGTTCAACAAGCAACTGTTCACTACAGGCTGTGTGACTGACCTTATGAAAGAATGTGGTCCTGACATAGTCCAAGTGACCGAGCAGTGTGAAGATGCACCTCTTTTGCTTGTAGTTCCACAGCTAAATGGAAGTGGAAGGGAGTGTGAGGGATGTGAGGTGAGTGGGGAGTGTGGTGTTTGAGGAGTGTGGGGAGTGTGGGGAGTGTGAAGGAAGTGAGGTGTGTGAGGTGTGTGGGGAGTGTGAAGTAAGGTGTGTGGGGAGTGTGGGAAGTGTGGAGAGTGCATAAGGGATGTAATGAGTGTGAGAAGTGAGGAATGTGAGGAGTGTGCATGGGGAGTGTGGAGTGTGAGGGAAGTGAGGTGTGTGTGGAGTGTGAGGGAAGTGAGGAGTGTGAGAAGTGTGAGGGGTGAGTAAGGTGTGTATGTAATGAAGTGTGACTGAGAAAGAGTGAGGAGTGGACAACGATCAAATGTGTCCACAACTCATTAACATGAAACACAATTAATTGATCACTGATCAGATTGAAAATTGGAATTAAAATTACAAACATTTAATTAAATGGAAGTAAACAATTGATCAAAGAGCAAACTCCAAAGGAGAGGATAAACTACATTCAAACAGAAACCACACAGAATACAACACGGCACACACGCTCATACACTTTGTATTGGTTGTGTAAATTCCATAGTATTCACTGGACTCACATTTCCGGAAGAAAGGGGTGATTTGGGTGCATAAGCGGTGGGAATCAATGTGTTTGTGAAATCAAATGCCATCAACATGAGATCATGAAACCTTTGCCAAGTCTCTACATTTTCTGCTTATAGATACACAAACTACGTACGTACCGTATGGCGAGAAATTTTTGCGGGACAAAATTTTTGCAGATTTCACGGTTGGCCAACATCTGCGAAAATAAAATCCGCAAATTAGGCGTTCTCGTTGTTCTATCACATGACTGTGGCCAGCATCTGTGAAATTTTGTCCCGCAAAAATTTCCCGCCATTTGGTAAGTAATACGTGTAGCTGTTACCATAAACTTGTCCATTGAGGACCATATTGATGTGGTCCAGCTGTAGGCACACAATAGTGGGAAATATTGGCTGAGGGGGCGGATGTATGTACGTACGTACCTCTCCAGTAACAGAAGCACTGAATGTTCATTACGTATACTTTAGCTGTGCAAGCAGTAGGTACAGTGCAACCTGCTCAGTAAGTACCTGGGTTAGTACACACTCCTGGTTAGTGAGTACACCTCACTCCGTCCCTAGCTCATGTACACTATTTCACATACGTAGTACTGACAGTAACTACATAGTTCTATGAGAAATATGGATTTGGTGTGCCCTTCAAAGTTTTGCACCAAGCAACTGGGGGTGTACAATGACAGGAAAACAGAACTATACAAACATGAAGGAATCAGGTACAATGAACATGATTACCTAGGAAACTACGCAAAAACAGCACATTGAGCTACTACCACATACCAATCATAACACACACACACACACACACACACACACACACACACACACACACACACACACACACACACATACAGACACACACAGACACACACACACACACACACACACACACACACACACACACACACACACACACACACACACACACACACACACACACTGTGTACTTGAGGTTGTTCATCTGACTATGTACATATATAGTCACACACCTTGACCCTTCATCATAAGATTTACTGTATTTGCACATACAATACCTCGCGATTGCGACATGAAGGTCATACCCCATGTGGTATGGCTGCAACTACAAAGAGAAAGCTACAAACTGCTCCAGGATGCCCTCGGGCAGTAAGGCCAGCCAACGCAGCAACAACTGTCACCATTACAGGAAGAAGGGTCTACCACAAATCATGTACAGCATGCGCGTGTGTGTGCATAGTGTGTACACTTCGTATGCTCTATATTCCGAACAACCGAACCCACTCCATAGCAATACATGACGTACGTATGCACATGTATATAGAATTTATAATACAACCTTTAATTACATACATACTATACAGTAACTGTAATGAGAAACTTATTAATAGGCTGATTAAAGGTTAATTGTATCACTACTATCACTGGGCACCATCCTGTGAATACAATACTCACAGATGTCCACTTCTACAGGACACATACACTCATTGAAGTAATCACAATATTCCAGTACTGTACTGCATCCCCAATATTCATCTCCAGTATCCCATACTGATTTGCTGTGTCCCAATGCTTCATTACAATGTCCCCAATATTACTTTCCAGTATCCCATATTGTTTGCCATATCCCCGATACTTCATTAAGGTGTCCTCAATATTACTTCCAGTGTCTCCCTAACACCCTCCATTCAAACTTCAGAACAACAGATTCTCGCAACCAGTACTATATACAAATGAACACACACACACATACACACTTATAATATGCATGATATGTAGGCTATGCTGTACCAGTTTAGTAGAAGCCCATACAGACAGTCTAGTACAGGTATGTACGTATGTACGTATGTATGTACATACGTATACAGATCTTCTGTCTAATCTGTTCCTGTCACTAATGAGCTTTTGTGAAATGTAAGCACAGTGAGGTTTCCCAGCACTTAACTGATAAGAGCCAAAGATCACATAGAATGCACACCTGTGGAGACACTACAGTACACACACACACATGCACACACACACACACACACACACACACACACACACACACACACACACACACACACACACACAGTTGCTGTATTACAGTTGTACACACACCAAAGATTACATAGAATGCATACCTATGGAGACACTACAGTACACACACACATTCGTATAGTTGTGGTGTTACAGTTGTACACACGTATGTAGTTAAAAACACACCACTTATCCACATACCCCCATTTAACCATATACGTACGTATGTAATATGCACAACTACTTACAACTTGCCATATACAGCACTGTATGTACATAAACCAACATCGTACACTGCATGTTGTACACAGCTATGCACGTATGTACCCACGTTATCAACATAATATGGTGAAACTATGCAGTGTACCCATGTACACACAGGTATCAGGTGCTGCTATTCTATCGGGGAAATCATTACCCAAGGGCTATTTCAAGAGGCATTCAAGAAATAGAAGAAAACGTACAAGCACAAAAACCAGCACAGAATGACTGAATAAATATACGTACGTATATCCAAAAGTTATAAAAATGGTGATAAAATTGTCTATAAACAGACTAACAAAAAATAAGAATTGCTTCATGTGAATAAAACATAATATACGTAAATGATACTAGGTGTCATGTACACACTGGTAATAGTAAGGGGGGCTGACGCAACACTCTGTACAGTGCAACCAGTTATGAATTCATAGTCTCCAATGGGAAATAACTGTTTGTGAACACAACGTGGTGTTGGTCAGCCTTTGATAGAGTTAGGGAGTGGAAGTACAGAATGCACGTACGTACGTACGTACATCAAAACTAAAAATCCACTACAACTGCTAATCAAAAACAGTAAAAAGCAAGACTTTCAACATGTGATTGTAAACACACACGCAAGATTAGTCAACTGTGAATTTCAGGTGATACCCAGGAAAGTACACATACACTACACAGTACATGTTTATCAATACCTATTCAGGGTATGTTTACATACGTACGCATGTACGTATGTATGCATTAATACACACAGTATGCACGTACATACCTACGTACGTATGTACATATGCACTGTAACTGCATATAACTATAACAGTACATATCGTCTGTGTATTCTATATTACTGACAGTCTGCATTAATATAGTATGTATTCATATGGACAGTCTGTATAATGTATGTAGAACATAATATTATGTACGTATGTACATCAACAGAGATAGCCAGTATAGTGATCATAAGTATACAGTAGAACTGCCTATGTGTGTACAGCATGACGGCATAACTAACACAATAACAAATGCATGTGAGGTGAGAGCTGGTGTGTCCCGTACTGACCTTGATTTTGTAGTCATCGCCGCCGGATACAAAGAGAGGCTGATTGGGGTGAAAGTCCACACCTCGTACTGGACCTGGGGGGGGGGGGACGCAGGTGATATACACTGGAGCATACAACAGGATTCTGGTTTGCAGCATGTATGTAACACACAGTACCAATGACGCACATAAAGTGTGCATATGTACGTATGTATGTATGCAGTATGTATGTACGTATTTATTTAGTTACTTACGTACGTATATGTATACTATATGTGTATTAGTGTTATGTAATACAAATTCCACAAAACTGAATACAAATTCTACAAGTAAGCAAGCATATTATGAAGGTATACTGTATATACATAAGATACAATTATGTATGTCTATGAACGTACGTAAGTATGGACATTCATATGCACACATGCACTTGGAAAGTTCTTGCAATACAGTGGAACTGTACTACTGAGACCAGAGCTCTAAGTGGTCTCAATTGTGAGATGCTCCCACGTTCATCATTCTTATGTTACGCGTACAGAGTGACACAGTACAGAGCTAAATTCCTGTCACCACATTCCACTGAAATCACAAGTACTTGTACACCACCGAGAAAGCTTCACACACACATGTACATACATAGACATTTATACGAAAATACAAAAAATGGACGAACAGAAGAATCAAGGCATGATGTCCATTATTATCAACATTAGCAAAAGGAGGTTACCAGGACAACGAATTAACAATGATTATCACCTGTCTTTGTATTCGGATCAGATAGTGAAGATTTCGGAATACATGAATGAAATGATCAATTAAATAGATCAATTCGAATTACATAAAGGAAGCAGGTATCAGAAAGGGCATAACCACAATGATCTTATTGGAATATGTTAATGAGTGCACTGGGCCAGCTGTGGAGGAAGTGTATGACATTTTCCTCAAATGGTTTAGATTAGTGTGTGTGTGTGTGTGTGTGTGTGTGTGTGTGTGTGTGTGTGTGCTGGCACGTGCACACGTGTGTGCATGCACATGTCTGTTTATATCGCACATACACACATACGTACGTGCGCACATGTATATTCGTGTGTACATCTGTTCCAAACCCAAAAGTGTCCAACACAACACATGTCAAAAACCTCCACTACCACATCCGCAGAAACGTCACCAAATTTGGATCAAATTGAATGACCCATCTCCCGAACAAGTGACAAGGGTCTCAAATAAGGTCCACGATATCAAACAACAGCATCACACTGCCAGGTCAGTTTACTTTGATGTATAGGTCACTAATGGCCCATCCCAACACATGTAACCTTACACATTGTGTAAATACACAAGCGTGACCAGTGCTAAGTACTGAGTAGGGTTTACTGTAACAATGAAAAGCATAATTATTGGAGTGATTCAAGCAATCTGTTTATGGAAGGAGATGGATAATGGAACACCAGTAGACAAAACAACCATAAGTAACCTGCATGCACCCACAAGAATGTCAAGTCTTGGATTGGCAAATGACAGCACATGATACATCATCAAGTTACTATAATTAGCCGATACTACTACATTTAGCTATTTGCAAGGTCTATAGATCGGAGTAGGAGAACACACTGTTTTCTACAGTTACTATTTATCGGGTGGCATTATATCGAGAACTGTCCTAGGCGTATGAATTTAGTTGGGATACCAAGTTATATTGTAACGATTTGGAAACACCTAAGCACATGCAGGGAACCTCAATAAAGGACACTCCAAGAGAAGTACACAGCAGAAGTTACCTTCTAAAGTGTACTTCCCTGCAATGTCAGTACATTTTCCACTTCTGAAGGGTTGACAACCTCCCCACAGTGGACTGAATGGCTGGTCCAATGTGTCCTTTGTGAAGAGGGTCCACTGTACTATCTACTCAAGCATAACAATGACATTTTATAGAACATTACTAAGCATTAAGGTTACAGAGATAAAATTACACTTGAAAATAACGTGACAGGTACAATTTACTGTGAATAACACGTTTGTGGTTTTTTCATGCAAATTCATTGAGAGTAAAGTTCATTATGCAAGCACAAATGAAACATTACAATCAAAATTTAATTAATCCAAATTACCAAAAACACATATTTGTGGTTGTAGCACATAAACTAATTAGATTTATTAAGCATGAATACAAAATTGAATCAATACATACGTATAATGCAGAACATATATCAGCTTTTATTTTGACTATATTTGAAAACTCAAACGTACATTATTTCACGACAACACACATAAAAATCATTTCTCAATTACAAAACAGCAGCATTGAAGTCACCCTCTTCTATCACCCATGTGGTGATAAATTGGATCATTGAAGACTTATCTGACATGGATGACATCACCAGCTGAAAGTTCATTTAACCCACCTCCAAATTAGCACCGGTAGCAGCTGTAATTGAATATCCATTAATATGTACTCTCCAGGAGATATCTCTTACATATGTACAGCGTGTGTGAGTGTATAGTGAAATCGAATATCAATTATGGCTGAACCTGTCCTGAGAGACCACTTCACTAACACTTCATATATTATTTAGCGTGCAATGTATGCAGTCTGACCTCCGATGAGAAACCATCTGTCCTCAGAGACCCCTGTCTTATGAACAGAGGAACAGTTTCTACTACTACTACTACTACTACTACTACTACTACTACTACTACTACTACTACTACTACACACACACACACACACATACACAGCATGCATATACACATGTACTTACGTAGTCTTTCATAAAATAGGAACACATTCACAGGTGCTGTGTGCTTCCACAAACACTTAATTTCCGCTAACAACATTCACCACTCCTTATTCCCTTCAAGACCACACACACACACATACATATATGGCCCATCACATCCAATATTTAACAATCTCAATTTACTGTGGATTTACCACAACCATTAGACACCATATCAGCTAGAACAATGTCTCAATGGAAAGCTTAGTGCAAACATGTAAATGTGGTAGCAGCTGTTGAGCTAGGTACATATGTGACAGCACCCAATAAGCCAACATGACTGCTCTATACTCGTAGTTGAAACGAATGTACACATTATGTACCTACGCACACAGGCAGACTTCACACCCTCCCCCTGGTGATAGTTTGTACATAACCCAACAGACTGTACGGTAGTGCAGGTAGAGTAGAAAGTTGCTACAACACACTACAAGCAACCCACAAAATCATTTCTTGTTATCAGATGGTAATCCTATCGGAATTTGCTTACTACGTACATGTACACTCTACTACAGCAAACCCAAATAATGTTCAAAAATTGGTTTGTGTTAAGCAGCAATTTGTTGTAATAGTGTTGTCTTAACAAATTTCTACCGTACTTGCATATGAACAGCCTTCACATACTGTACAGTCCAACTATTTTCAGTAAATACATCTCAGGCGCAGTGCAAGTGGACGAACACATCGGGAATGCAGTCATGCATGTAGCCTTGTAGGGCTTCACCTATACTGAAACCTTACAACCTACCCGGGCAGCAACCAATAGTTGTACTGCTTTCAAAGGGATTCAACTTTCGTACTATTAGCAGGTATCTTACCGACTACCACAACTACCTGGGTATACACATGTTGTGTGCATAGCCAGAATAGCAGATGGCCATTGGTCACTTCCCAAATGAAAATCAAAATTGACCAATCTGAAACCAGTTAGACTGAACATTTCACTCAGGGTCATCTACTTGCATATTATATCATATTCAAGTAAAAGAGTTGAAAGAAATAGCTGATCTTTTATTCTGTATTGTTATGTACGTATTTACCATTCTTATTCCTCATATGTCATTTTATTATCCAGACTCAATTTTGCACATTGTATCGTTTCACTTTTCAATACTTCCAAGTGGAATAATTCCCTTTCATTTGCCAGTCACTGTACAGGGGTTTGTAGAAGTCCGTAGTTCACAGTAGATATCAATTGAAAGGAGTACATTGAGCTTGTTTGATATTTAGAGTTCTTTGGATGTTTACAGCAAGATTTTGAAGATCTTACCGAGCAAGTTAGATGGACAATTTTCCTAAATTTGGAGAGAATTTCATTTCTTGCAGTAATTTCGGTCAAATAAATCATTAAAATGACCTACAAAGTGGGTTGGATAGGTCAAATGGCTGAGAACAATGTAGCTGCTATATCTTGACCAGTATATCTACCTGGTATAGTGTCTACCATCATGGATTAAGGATATGTATCTGCTTCTTCTACCGTCAGGGGGTCCCTGGCTAGCAACATAACATCCGATACAAGTGAAGATGAGTACCTTGAGATGAATGGTGTGTGTGTGTGTGTGTGTGTGTGTGTGTGTGTGTGTGTGTGTGGTGTATGTATGTGCGTGCGTATGTGCGTGGTAAGGTGTCTACACTGGACATCACTCTAGCAGAGGAATGCTCAAGTGAGAGACAACTTACTGGGTGTTTCTGGCCGTAGAACTTAATCACTTGCTTCCATGACAGTCAGATCTAATCAGTCAAAATATCCGGTGCTCGCTCTCACTGGTACAAACCAACAAGCTGCCACACCCAAATAACACCAGTATTAGCTGGCTAATCACATTACGTCCATGGCCGCACATGAAGTCCACACTGAGTGAATTCTAGATGTACTGACGAGACACTTGAAGCAGTTATTAGGGTAGTTGAAGTCAGAGGGACCAATTCATTGTCGTTGGATTAAGGAATGCAGTCTGCCCATTACCAGTAATGACAGTCTACATTAGATGGCACTAATCAACAGACATCAATTATGATTAAAGTAGGTCTGGTGGATGCACATTGATGAATTTGTCCTATTATTGAGTATGGGAGTCCTACCAATTATGGTGTATACATTTGTATTGTGCATATACTGAATAAACTACACACACACACACACACACACATACACACACACACAACACACACACACACACAACACACACACACACACACACAACACACACACACACACACACACACACACACTAATCTAGTCTGTTTGTAGAAAATGTCATATACATAATATGGCTATCCTCACAGTTGGCTCAACACACTCATTAGTATATTCCAAATGAGATCATTGTGGTTATGCCCTTTCTTATACCTGTCCCTACACACACACACACACACACACACACACACACACACACACACACACACTGATGCTTGGAATACCAACCTATGTACACACTACCTCAAAGACATCACCCAGCCAGGTACACACCTGGTGCATTCTGAATCAGCCAAAGTACAGCCCCAAGATATAACCAATTAGAAAAACCAATCAACACTGCACACACAAGGGTCACTTATAGAGTATCAGGATACACTACACACATCTATTATGCACATACGTACATATATGTGTCAATGTACATACCACTGGACAGACAGCACAGCAGTATCAAATATCGGTATAGACACGCAGGTATGTACAATGTGCTAGAAAGTGCAGTGAAAATAGCTTGAAACTGGAGGTAACGTAAAGGTGAAACTGCACCAGGTCTACTAATCTCATAATCAAAGTCTGTCACGACCATAGGCTCTATATATATCCCGTACTTATGCACACTATATGGATACAGGTACATATACATACACATGACCTCAGGGGTACAGTGGCACACCCATTCACAAGTAATTCACAACAAAATCAGCTGTAGGAAGGTATATAGAGTACAGTCTGGTTACAAGAGTTAACAGTCTACGTATTCCTATCAAAGTCATGCCTTCTACTGTACATGGTCAGATTCTCTCCTCTTTGACAATGTGGTACAAGAGTTAAAGACAGTGGTGAGATGTGTTCAAAGAAGAAAATTCACAAATTTGGACGAATATTGAAACGTTTGCCATTTCAGCATCGTTTGCTGAGGAGCCTCTAACTGGGGTGGATTACACTGGAGTAGACACACATATGCAGACCTTGCAAAATATTGACAACATACTCATTACAGTATGTGCGTATGTGGATTACACTCAGGTTCACTTGTAAGCAGGTTCACACATACTCTACACACTGGAACATTCACACTCACATGCGTATACGTACATGGGTGTATTCACACACACACACACACACACACACACACACACACACACACACACACACACACAGGAAATACATACATAGTATATACAAATGTACAGTCACACACATGCATACGTATGTACATAACTTACACATAAACCTATCTACACATTCACAAGACAACACAAATATGTACATAATACTCACAATCACAAGACCACACTCAAATCACAATGTGGTACAAGTATTAAGGTCAGTGTTGAAATGAGTGCACAGAAAAATTTCACAAATTCAGACAATTAAACGTGAAATGTTTGCCATTCCAGTGTGTTGCACTGAAGAGCGTCTAACGCACATACACACTCACCGTCGTGTTCGTCAAAGCGGTCGATCAGAGTACCCATCCGATAGTCCCACAGCTGGACAACACCGGTGTGAAGACTAGCGAGGATCCATGGTCTCGTTGGATGGAAGGCGAGTCCTACATACACGGGAAAGTAAATCCAGACACTCTCATGTGTGAATACAAACTAGACTGAGTTTATCAATTAACAGTAATGCCAGTTTAATCGACACATTATGTTTATACATACAATATACATATAACATATGTATGTAGGCTCACGTGCATGCATGTAGGTAAGTTCATGTACATGCATATATGGAAAGCAACTAGATGGGGTTTATTAGAACATAGCGGGAATTGCTCAAGCAGAGATCACTATTAGCACTACATCAAGACGTTTCAACCACAAAGATTCATACATGCATAATACATACACAATCCAGCATACATGTACACACTCACAACACAACACACACGTAACATCCACAACACACAAGACCACACACTTATGTCACAAAATGTTACAGGTATTTAGGTCAGCGTCAACAGATAAAGTGAGTAGATGATAATACACATACACTGATAGGTGAGAAAGTGACCAGCCAAAAAACAAGAAAAACAACTTGACATCACAACCACTTGGGTACAGCTGGGGTTTAAACCACAGAAAAAATAAGGCTGTGGCTACGGTATACCAGTTAGCATTGTCAGTAGCCTGATTGTTTACGTACATACACAGAAAAATGTAAACATACATAAGTCCGTACACATGCATATGTGTAGTTGCCTATATACATATTGCTACCTGTGATGTGTGTACGCATTCATACGTACATACAGCTTATTATGGACAAACACGTTCATTTACATGGCCACCATTGCATTAATGACATATGCCAGACTTTAAATACATAACAGCACTGAAATGGAAAATATATTGAGTTTATGCTCGAGAAATTATCAATTCACAATAGAATAAATGACAATGGGTAGAGTGGGCATTAATTAGAATATCTCTATAAATCCCCTTTTCTCAATGATAGATCTCCACTCCATAGTGTAAAGATATTATATGAGTTCACATACGTCTCATTGTATTGGAAACAAAGTCCTAAGACCTCACAAAACACTGTAACTGCCTCAAATTCACCCTAGAACTACTCTAGGCGAATGGAGGTCTAGCATTAGTGATCAACACAATGGAAGGTTGTAGTGAATGCTGTATTGAGGGAGACTTACCCTTCACTCTGTGTGATTGCGTCTCGAATTTGGTCAGCATCGTTTCTCAATGCTTCCAAGGTAGACAAAGACTCGATAGTGGACACGGTGAACAACGTGCCCAGGATTAGAATCCAAGACTATACGGAAGTTTACCAACATCTGCTAACAGTACAATTAATATTGCTTCATATTACGTACTTACTCGCATGTGCTCCATATACAAAAGCGTTTTTATACAGAGAACGGTTCGTGGAGAAAATGGCGTTCCTACCTTGGACAAGAACCGCTGTCATGCGAGGGCTTTCCGTTCCTCTTTGGACAAGAAATATTTCAGCAACTTCTTCGCTTTCAGCGCAGGCTAAAACCACTAAAGTTGAAGACCCTGTTCAGAAACTGTTCGTGGAAAAACTGAGAGAATACAAAGAAAAGAGCAAAGGCGGTTCGCTTCCCCAGGCTTCGCCTGAATTCATGGCTAAATACAGAGAGGAGCTCGATAGAGTCAGGAGGCAGTACGGAGGGGGTGACATGGAAAGTTTCCCCAAGATAGACTTCAAAGATTGAGACACATGTAGTGTTACTAAACTACGTATCTAATTATGTATGTGTATGTAAAGTTATTGGAGCCATTATCTGAAATCTCTAGGTTCTTGCTATTCCTTACAGTACTTGTCGGTATGTTGCTTAATTTAACTGTAACTTGATCCGTTGATTTAGACTTGGGCAAATGGTAGAAACATTGACAGTTAGACCTCTAATCTGATCACTGATTTCCAAGACATGCTCATTGTTATAGACTGTAGAACATCAATGAGATGGATATCTCTCTAGTTTCGAACATGTTTTTCTAAGTTTGAAAAGTGTGGTGCCAAGATCGAAATTTGTCCCCACAGCACCACGAACACTACAGAATACACACAACCACCAATCTGACAAGTTGCTGTAGCCCTAGGAGCGCCAGATTGTCAAGGCTACACTATAACATACTTGATACAGTACATTTATTCACCCTGGTGTATAGATTATCTGCTTACGGTGTTTATGCTGCGAAGAAGTACATACGTAAATTCACATTTGATGCACAAATATAGAGATTGTATGTACCTGAAGGAATGTATGCAAGCACCCATATCTCATGCACGAGACAATAATTGATATACCAATTTATTCATTAGAGGTACAACTGTACATGGAAGTATTAAATTCAACTGGATTGGTTTCATCGAAACACAGGTAAAGGATGAGGTTGCACAAAAGAGTGTTTTGTTTTGTAGTGTGTGTGTGTGTGTGTGTGTGTGTGTGTGTGTGTGTGTGTCTGCATGTGTGTGTGTGTGCCTGTGTGTGAACATCTATGTGTGTGTGCATCCATTGTGTGTGTATACGTTGTGTGAGGAGGGGGGGAGATATGTGTTTCACTGGTCTTCCTGTACGCTAGTCCCTGCAGTATCAAGTGTACTATCAAGTATCTGCTAAGTATTGTGTTAGCCCACAGCATGAGTGTTTCCAGTAGGCAGACTGAAATTGATCCCCATCGGACTTCACTTTTAGCGTTCATGTTTACATATCGATTGCCTGTGGTAGTATTGGTTTTCACCATGTGGAGCCGATAGCTATAAAAAGCTTAAACTCCATTCGATACGTGGAGGATGGAACGGGCTGTGTGTGATATAGCAAGATCATGTTCACCAATGCATATCATGTATAATTACAGGATAACTATATATGTGCTGATCACGTAGGTACTAATGAAGCTAACAGATTACATCTGACACATTTCTGAACGTGTGTACGTAACATACAGTTTTTGTTCACTGCTGTGTGTGGTAACGGAATACATCTAGGTCCATTTTATGGTGGATTCTGGATGTCGAGTTTACGGAGTATATAGTATATGCGCTATTTCCAATCCTTTTCCTATACATGTGGCTTGATCCCCATGCAAGGAGATTGCATGGTACCACCCCGAATATCATTCAATATAAAGGACTCATGAATATCGCTTTACTCGAGTAGCGGCCTAGCGGTTGTGGTGAAATCTGAAGGTCGAATTTATGGAGGAGTATACACGTTATATCCGTTTCCTACACTTGTGGCCTATCCCCAAGGAGATTGCAAATATTATTCATTCGATAGGATAGACTCATGAATATCGTTTATTCGAGTGGCGCCATGTTACGGTGGAATCTGGATGTCGAGTTTACGGAGTAGTATACACGCTATTTCTAATCCGTTTCCTACACTTGTGGCCTGATCCCCAAGGAGATTGCATTATATTCGATAGGAAAAACTCATGAATATCGTTTTACTTGAGTGGCTTCGACAACCTTATATCATAAAGGGTAGGATCGAGTTTCTAAAGTTTAGAACGCGTCCAGACACACTAAACTTGCTTGTAAGATGCCGGTGAACAGGTTGCCGACAACTCTCAACGACTTTGAGATAAAAAACGTCGATGTTTTCGAGAATTCTCTAGATGTAGGTGTATTCGGGACGTCCTTTGAAGGCAGATGGCTGGGAGCACCATGCGCAGTGAAGAAACTGGTGAACAGCGACGCGAGGGACGGCTACATCTCCGAGCGCTTCGTTTACGAGTGCAAGATTTGGTGCGAGCTGAAGCATCCAAACATCATTCAATTCTTCGGGATTTACTTCTCACCGAAGAAGAACCAACCAATGCTGGTCTGTGAACTGCAACACGACAGCCTCTCCAAATTCCTCAGCAGCAAGAAGAGAGAGACTTTCCCGCTCTGTGTGAAAGCCTCCATCCTGAAGGACGTTGCTCTGGCAATGTGCTACCTCCACTCCCTGGATCCAATAGTCCTTTACAGGGATTTAAACGCCTCCTACATCTACCTCACCGCGGCCCTCACCGCCAAGTTGGGCGACTTTGGAAGTGCTTCGAAGCTCCAGGACGGGAAGAAGGCCACACTGCCTCCGACGGGGAAAGCGGACTGGCCGGAGCCATACTGTTCTACTTCAGCCGATGCATTCACGTACGGTGAATTAATTCTTCACGTCTTGATCCACGAGTTCCCCAAGCCGTCACCAAAAGTGATGGACGGTCATCGGGATAAGACCACGGTGTTGAAGGAGTTCGAGAGACGAAAGTCTTACATTTCCACTCTTAACGCCCAGGAGAAGCATTTCCTCCCCCTGATAGCTCGCTGCCTACAGGACGAACCGGAAAGCAGACCGAATTTCTCGGAGATCGTGGAGAATGTCCACACCTGCTTAACTTTTCTTAACGCCGATGGCGCCAAGGACCTCAAGGCGGTGAAGCTCCTCAATTTGCTGGCGGATTTGGGAGCAAAGGAGAAAGAGCTCCACACCAGCAAGGCCGAGCTAGCGAGACTACGGATGTCTCTAACCAGCATTGTGATGGGGGGTGAGGATTTAAACCGCGGGCACAGTCCGATGTCACCGATGTTACCGCCCAAGCCAAATCACCCCGGCAACAAAACCAGGTCACTCCACCAAGGGTCGACGTCGCTGAATTCACTGAAAAGTCCGGGAGAGCCGCCCACCACCTCATTAGAGAAGCTCTTGGATCAAGGATATGTATCTGTCAGGGGGTCCCTGGCTAGCAACATGACATCCGATACAAGTGAAGATGAGTACCTCGAGATGAATGGAGTGAGTGTGTGTATGTATGTGTGTGTGTGTGTGTGTGTGTGTGTGTGTGTGTGTGTGTGTGTGTGTGTGTGTGTGTGTGCGTGCATGCATTCACATACACATGTGTCCATATGAATGCTTGCAGGTGTGCATGTCTGATGTGTAAGGTCATGATAAATTATAAGTTAGTGAGGAAGTGATGGCTAGTTAAAAGCATACTCGCATGTGGAGAAGACACTGATATAGTTGCTATGATATTAGTACGTACTTATCACTTATCAATTTGTGGTTCATAATTGTAATATTCAATTCATATTGTGTACACTTGATCTACAAATATCACATATAACTCACCGTTACACATGCATGTATGTGTACATTATATCATTCAATCATATAATTATTAAGATCATTTTTCAATTTTAACTCCGTTCGCTAACATTATCGTACCTCCTTCTGTTGCAGCACCCGGCTAAACCCATTCCCAAGCCCAGACCTCGTCCCCATGCCCCACCTTCACCTCCTCCTCAGAGCTGCAAGCCCACCGTCCTTCCAAAACAACCGCTGAAACGCAACACATCATCACACAGCGTGAGTAGAAATAGTGTGAGTGTTTGCACAGAAAACACTTTGCTCTCAGCTACTGTACATATAGGCCTTTATAGTGTGTGTGAGGGACCCCTATGTGTCTGCCAGTTGTAGTATTGTGGTGTTGCCATGGCTTTGATGTAGAAGATAAGGAGGAACCTAGACTAGCTCTGTTGTTCTCATCTGTGACTCGATGTTCAGACTTAGCATTCTTTGCCATCTGGCTGCATTCCGTGATGCATGACATCATTTTACTGCAAAAATTCTTGAAAAACATGTAATCTCTATCTAACACTTTACGCCATGTACAATGAGGTCGATACCAATTACTATTCGTGTAATTTCTATTGTACTAGCCTGTGTGCTCTCCCATCAATATCACTCACTTCATGTGTATTGTATCTACATGTGACAGAACACACAGGCTGCACTACATACGTCTCATACGTGTTTGTTGCAATCACATTTGGTTTGTTAGTTTCCGGCAGTTTTGGAATTTTACGAGTGTTTGTTGAAAGTTCCACTACACACTGGTATGTATGTACACATAGTTGGTTAGTAGTACACATGCTGTTAGGTGTAGGTGGGTACAGGAAAGTGTACATAGTATGTTCGGGTTGTCTCTGTGTATACACAAGGTTTAAGTACACAGACTGACCACTTAGTTTAGGGCAATTTTACCTTTGACTGCACTTGTGCACCTAACTGTGCACTTTTGCTTCTCCGACTTAACTCACTATCAATGTACAATCCAACTTGCTTGGTACGTCTGTACTTCGAATGGCACACCAGATCCATACATCTCATCAGAGGTACTTACTTCTATCAGTACTGGTTGATGTAATGTACATGAGCTAGGGACTGAGTGGAGTGTACTCACTAACCAGGAGTATGCACTAATCCAGGTACTTACTAAGGATGTTGCACTTTATGAACAATGTCAGCCGTGTAGCTTGTGTCTTGGTGATAACTAAGTCAACATGTTCATGACTCTTTCTCTTCCAGACAGTATTTGTTACAATGGTACTGTATTCATGTACATTACCCATAGCATGTGTGCACAGTAACTGTAGTTCTGTACGTACATTCAGTGCAACTTGCCTAGTAAGTACCCTGCTTGGGTCATGTACTAATAATAGTACATACACATCACCCAGTCCCTAGCTCATGTACACGATACCAACCAGTATTGAAAACAGGTATGTATTTGGTGTGCTCCTTGAGGTACGTACACACTGAGCAGGTTGGACTGTACTATCATGCTAACTCATATTTCACATTTGCACTCTGCTCTTCATTAGTTAACAATCTTCTTTCTTCATTTCATTTGTAGTCCTCATCGATTTCGAGTAATCCAGATGAGGAAATCCACTCCCCCTCCCCGAAGGAAGCAATCGTTAAGAAAGACTACAAGACCTTGAAGTTCGCGGACAGAGTGACTGTTCTCAAGTGGATGCCGGAGTCGTGTCTGGTCCGCACAGAGACAAACGGGAATGCCGAGTATATTCCTCCCGAATATTTGGCGGAAGTGAAGCCAATTGAGGACGAAATGTAAGCAATACGTACATCAATCAGTGTGATATGTAAAATATACAGTCCATGTACAATAAAGGTGTACTGTAGAGCACTCACAAGATGAGTTCTTGTTATCAGGGTTCGTTGTATGTACACTGCAACATCAATGCTAATAATGCTCAAAATTGGTTAGTATTGAGTGGCAATTTGTCTTTAAGGTGTTTGTCTCTCAGTGAGTCTCTAGAGTATGTGCTATATGTACGTACTTACTCAGATAAATTCAATTCCATCATGTCTGAGATTTACTTTAATTGTTGGTTATCCTCAACTCCTATGTAATGTACTTTGTATTCGTTACATATACAAGCTTTTTTGCTTACACCACCCTCCCAACTCACTTGTGACTGCTTCGTCTCTTCATCTTCAGCTGGTTCACCAGAATGTCACGAGATGTCCTTGATTACCACATGAGAAAGTCCTACATCACAACCGGATCCTATGTTGTGAGGAAAGGATCGCAAGGCTACGTCCTTGTTCTCAAGTACGGAGGTCGGCCACACTCGTACCAGATTTTCGAGACTCCAGAAGAAACGTTCTCGCTGAACAGCTGCGGCACACCGAATTACGTCACCATCAGCGAATTGATCAAATCGTACACTTCAAGACTGCTGGGCCTGGTGACGCAGATGACCCTGCCTTATGTGAGCCAGAGGTCGGAAATTACTCGCGAGTCGCTGAAAATGGACAAGGAGATCTACCAGGGGAAAAGATTCACCGTCTGGTCTGGCAGCTTTACAGGAACTGATGGTGTTACTAAGCCAACTGCCATCAAGACCATCACACTGGATGAGCAGAGACAGAAGGACAACTCATCTGCTCTCTACACAGAGTTGGGTGTGCTGAACTGCCTACATCGGTTGGGTCCACACCCGAATATCGCGAAACTGTATGGTGTGTGCTGCTGGCTGAACCAACCCTACCTAGCCATGGAGTTTTGCAATGAGGGCAACCTTCTGCAATTTGTCAGGAAATACGCACCCAACTTGTACACGCACGATCTCTTGGGCTACTTGGCACAAATCGCCTCAGCCATGGCATTTGTAGAGGATTGTGGGGTACTTCACAGAGGGCTCAAAGCTTCTAGTGTGCTTGTGGATGGGAGCGGAATGTGCAAACTGTCCGGCTTTAGACAGTCTTGTACTTTCGCAAAAGCCAAGGACCCGATTCTGGCCAGGATTTACACCGCTTCCAACGACCCAAGATGGATAGCACCAGAAGTGCTGTCCTCCTATGGGACTTCATACACATCAAAGTCTGAAGTGTGGTCGTTTGGAATTGTCATGGTGGAGTTATTCTCGAAAGGATCGTTACCCTATGAGGACATTTCTGACGATGACATCGCTGTGAAGGTTGCCGACGGAGTATCGCCCTGTCTCCCTGGTAACACGTCGTCCGAAGTCCACGTGATCATGAAAAACTGCTTCAACCTGAATCCAACCAAACGCCCTTCATTCTCGTCCCTGGAGGGTGATTTGTCCTCCTTGGTAGCCTAAACTTCAACATTACATGTTATAGTATTGCACTGTTTGACATTGTGTTTGTGTACGTGTACGTATGTACTTACATTTACGTTTTTGCGTTGACTGGCAATGTGAAATTCGTCCACTCCTACTTGTGTATTTGAATTTCTCATGTATTCTGCCATAGATACTCCACACTACTTTGTGCGTACTGTAGTTTAGAGTATCCGTAATTCATGCCGTTGTTTATGTCTACAGTTCACTGAGTGAACGTGTGTTGTGCCTACGATATTGATTATGTACATTTTTGTTTGATTATTATTAGAATTACAGTTTTTATATATTTTTGTTGCTGGGTCAACATCCACTTGAATTATTATTAATTTTGCTCATTGAAGTATGCATGTTTTGATGGCATTTTATATAAACAGTGATAATAATACAGTGGAACGTCTCTATTACAAACCTCTGAATAGCAAAAATTTAAACCTCTATAATAAGGACACCATTCTGTGTCCCAGTGTAGTACTGTACTGTATTAAGTGACCTCTGAATTGAGGACACCTCTGTAATAAGGCCGGACTAAAATCAAATAAGGTCCCAAAGTGTTCATTATAGAGAGGTTCCACTGTATATATACATATAATGATACCTGATGATGATGATGATGCAAGAGTAATAATAATATTATAATATTATCATATTATTAATGGAGCTATGCATTAATATTTTTGTATTATGAACATAATAGGATATCGGTATTATGCATACAATATTATATTATAATGTACATACATTATATGGTTGTTTTATATGAAAAATATATAATGCTGCATTAATATGGTATGCAGAATATAGGACATACAGTGAATCCTTGTTATCCGCTGTAATTCATTTTCAAAGAATATGGTGGATTAACGAGTTTGGCGGATTAACTGGATATTCATTGGTACTTGTACATTATACTGGTACTGGGAAATTGCGGTGGATTAAAAGGTTTGGCAAAAAAAGCAGTGGCGGATTAACGAGAATTCACTGTATACGGTGTACACAGTTACCTTATATAATATTAATTTTTTATAATAATATTGTGTATATATTACATATCATATTGATATAATACTCTTCAAAAAACAATTATGCACTGAAGCCAATGACTGCAGTGTATTATCATGCACATTTTCACTTTTTGTGCATTTTGTTGTGCACTAGCTATAGCTAGTATGTCACGAAAGAAGTACTAGAGTTATGATGAACAATAACATGTTCTTTTTACAGTAATACAATGCATATATTCCATATACAGCGAAACCTTGCTAATCTGACACCTCTATAATCTAACATTCTCTCTAATCTGACCATTACATGAGGTACAGTCACCATACGTATGGTAAGAGGTGCTCCATAATCCAACAACCTCCAAGTCCAAGATTATTCTCAGGTCCCATTGAGTGTCGGATTAGAGAGGTTTCACTGTGTATTATATTAATTACTACGTACATATTATAAATAACGTGCATATTTGTTGTCATAAATACGTGTGTACTGTACCTCTAGGTTTAACAAGTATGATTCGCACAATATTGATGGGGCAGGCTAAAAGCCATGTATTCCCTACGCATATTAATACACGTCTATGTAGATCTCTTCACAATCATTACAAGAGGACAAGGAGATAATACGTCAACGTCCTACCACTATCTGTTTCATTTTATTATCATCTCATGCAGCTATGTAGGAGGGGTGGGACGATTCCTTATTAACTTTCACTTTTAAATTCAACTTTAAATTTTAAAAACATTCTTAGTGAACATTCGCATGAACAAGTGGTAGCGATGAACTGATATAATCACTGTGAATCTAAAAAAGGTACACAAAATAATAAACGTGTTTCTGATATTAATGCAAACAGGTGAGCAAGCTTACCCATAACATCAACACCGAACACACACACACACACACACACACACACACACACACACACACACACACACACACACACACACACACACACACACATCTTGTGCACATAAGAGAAACACAGACATTACACACATGCACATAAATAATACACTCACACACACACACACACACACACACACACACACACACACACACACACACAACTGAAACAATAAATAGTACATAATATCAACAACCTCTAGCTTCAGCTTAAGGTCTGCACTATTTATACATAATATTATGAATACTCATTATTATTCTTGGTGTCTTAATGGTGCCGTATTGGCTGATATGAAGGATTACATGTCATATCCACGTTAGCCGTCAATATCCCTTCCATGTCTTTATGAGCACTCTTCTGTCCATTGGCCTTGATGTAATTATACTCATGGTCTGCGTCTACACCTAAACGAGGTGTGGTGGTTTCGTAGGAGGGGTTTTGCATCATCTCCACATCTGTTTGATCCGAAGTGGAGAGCGGTATCCTGTCTGCCCCATGCACACTGCTGCCCGTGAGTTTCACCTCCTGTGGCTCGTAAGTAGTGTTCTTCTGCATTGTGACATTCATTGGGGAGTCACTACTAAGGGAATGTGGCTTCTTTCTTCTGAAAAATGGGTACTTTATGGCTTTTTTGTACCAACTCGTCTGTGGTTCCGAAGAGGAAAGCCTTGATTTGTCCTCAACACCAATGTCAGTAGGAGGATCAGATGGAGAGCTCAACATCTTTAATAGGGGTGAGTTGATGTCAATATGTTCTTCCTTATACCGATCTGATACCTTGGAACAGACACTAAGGTCCTCTGAGGATGAATCAAAATGACTTGAAGAACTCAGCAAGTCACCTTTGTGTGAGGTTCCATTACTACTTGACTGTGTAATGGGAAAAGAGAAGAAATCATGACAAACAGATATATGCTTAGCCAACTCAACAACACATGCACCCCCGGCACAACCACCCACCCCCACACACACATGTACACAATAAACCCATACACAAGCACACACACCCACCCCACACACACACCATACACACACCCACACACAACACACACACCACACTACACACACACACACACACACACACACACACACACACACACACACACACACACACCATACACCACACCCACATACAACACACATCATACACAACACACACACCATACACCACACCCACACACAACACACACACACACACACACACACACACACACACACACACACACACATACACACACACACGCATGCACACACACACATACCGAAATTCCACTGGTATAAGAGGAGGAGAGTGAGTCAACTTTCCCTCCTGATCTTGTCCTATAGCGATAGTATGCAGGGTCTGTTAAGGACTTAGTTCTACTTGATTTGCTGGCAGGTTCAGAAGTATGAATGAAGAAATTTGAATCTTCACTGCTGGAGTAGACGTCCAGGGAGGTGTGGAGTGAGTGTAAGTGCGACTGCCGAGGAGAATTAAGAAGGGAACACAATTGGCCATGAATTTGCTGCAATTCATCCTTTTTGATTTGAACCTCCTTGTCAAGGGCCTCCAGGTGTTGTTGCAAGTCAAAGCATTCTCCTGCAGTAGAGACGCAATATTGGTGAGTCACCTGAGTGCAGATCTGCATCACATCCCTGAGAACGTGGTCCAAAGGCGGTCTTGATTCCGGGGTGGTGCTCAAACAGCTCTCGATTAGTGGTAAAAATAGCTTCTCTTTGTCCACCAACTTGATGATGTACTCACTCCTCAATTCCACTTCAGTATGGAAATAGGCATTGTCGTCGTCTCCTTTACAGCTTTCCAGCGAGTGTCCACTTGGTACCGGTGCCTCCTGGATTATCGTGTGCAGGCAGAGAACACCGAACGAGAAGGCGTCCCATGCTGCCGACAAGGCAGACCCTCCTTTCTCCTTCAGTTTTGGACTGGCGAAGGCTTGATTTATCAAATCTGGCGGGACGTGGAACGACACACTAGGGTTGTAGGATTCGAACAAGTTACCGTACGTGTGGTAGTCGGATCCGGTAATCTTCACTCCGAGATCCAGTTTACCTCTTAGATCTTCACTAACGTACACGTGGTCTGCCTTTAGGTCCCCAAACGGTACTGGAGGCTCCAGGGAGTGCAGATAGCAGAGAGCGGACGAGATATCGTAGAGAATGGTGCTTTTGACGGAGAGAGGGAACTGTGATTTGGGTCGTGTTTCCAGCAGGATCTTCAGGTTGGCGGCTAGACGTTCGGTTACCATCCACAGTGTAGCGCCCACCTCGGAGAGGCCCAATAACGATACGATGGCGGGATGTCTCAGCCCCATCCACAACTCGACGGTCGATATCAGGTCTTCGTTAACTTTCCCCACCACTCTCGCAGCACAAGGCGCGTGTATCCACTCGGCTTTCATCAGCTCGCCGAAAGAGCCATAGTGGAGGACGTCGTTCAAGATCGTGACATCTTTGAGCACAAGGCGAGGCTGACTTTCTGTCAGTGAGCGCAAAGGATTCATCAGAGAAATACGATGGCTATATGCGTATAACCGGAAAGGCGCAGTATAACTATTATACTTTCATTTCACGTGATTGTCACATGATGTACCCTTCGTTTACGAGTCCCAGAAACAGTCACGCCCTGCAGCTGTTCGCTCAGCTTATATATACTTTATATAGATACTATACTATTATATATGGTACTTTATATAGACATATAATATACATGCCCTATAAATTTATATAGAGTATTAGTATAGTAAATATTATGTATGACGGAATAATAGAACACAATAGTCACCTCGCCTGCTCATGTTCGGTAGTGTCTGTGGTGGGATGGGTGACGAGGTTCGCGCGAGAGATTTGTTAGCTGTGGAAGCCTCACAAGTGAAACGCAGGACGCCTATCTGGTCGAGTCTACTCTTAAATGACGTGGTTGTTTCCGAGGACGTTATCCACTATGGTTATTTTGGCGAGTTGGTTGAAGCCGAGTGGATACACGCGCCTTGTGCTGCCAGAGTGGTGGGGAAAGTTAACGAGGACCTGATATCGACCGTCGAGTTGTGGAGGAGACTGAGACACCCCGCCATCGTATCGTTATTGGGCCTCTCCGAGGTGGGCGCTACACTGTGGATGGTGACCGAACGTCTCGAGGCCAACCTGAAGGTCCTGCTGGAAACACGACCCAAATCACAGTTCCCTCTCTCCGTCAAAAGCACCATTCTCTACGATATCTCGTCCGCTCTCTGCTATCTGCACTCCCTGGAGCCTCCAGTACCGTTTGGGGACCTTAAGGCAGACCACGTGTATGTTAGTGAAGATCTGAGAGGTAAACTGGATCTCGGAGTGAAGATTACCGGGTCCGAGTTTCACACGTACGATAACCAGCTAGAACCCTACAACACTAGTATATCGTATCACGTTCCGCCAGATTTCTTCGAGCTACCTTCTCGCAAATTGAGAGAGAAGGATTTGACCTTGCCTGCAACTAGGGACGCATTCTCGTTCGGTGTTCTCTGCCTTCACACGCTAATTCAGGAGACTCCAGTACCCTCCGCACAGCCACTACAACTCAGCTCTTCAGATGATGACATGGTTGTAATTTACAGTGAAGAAGCCCGTAGAATGATGTACCTCAAAAAGCTTGAAGGCAAGGATAAGCTATTTCTACCATTGATCAAGAATTGCTTGAAGACGGATTCTGCAGATAGACCTAGATTGGATGTCATACACAAAGAGATTTCCCAGCTGACTGAACAACTGAGTATTGGTCATCTACACAATGTGTTTGAAATCAGCGAAGCATTGGAAAATGCAATTCAAGGAATCGCAGCAAATAACAAGACAATGGTGGATATTCAGGAACATCTCCGATCTCTCCTTGCTTTGCCAAAGGACATCAACATCCCGGTACCCAACACCCCTCCACTGGTGAGTAGACATCGGCCTAGAGCAAAAGCTATCAGCGAATATAATCTAAAACGCAGCTTTCCGAAGGCTAAGAAAGTGTCCACCTTGCCAATACAGTATCGTAGTCAAGCAGGTAGACATCAGCTACCAGTGAACAAAATTTATAGTGAGCTAATGTCTGTGAAGGAGGAAGATTCTGACAGCGAATCAGATGTGAGTATGACCAGACAGTAACATGTGACTGTACATGACAGGCTGTGTAGCAGC
>OZ026546.1:5605399-5635399 GCA_964020155.1 Chondrilla cf. caribensis | reverse complement strand
AATTTTGGTCGACATCAAAATGCAACTTTTTGCTATCAGAAGGTAGCTACCAGGTCCAGGAGTGTGTCTGTGCCATCGGATTTGAACTATGATGCATCACGTGCACACAGGAGAGGCCGTGGTGACAACTCCAAAAATTGACATTTTTGGGCTTGTCACCACGAGGCTTATAGCGCACTCAGGACAATCAGAATGCTTACGAAATTGTGTTGGTGAGTTAGGCATGGACACTAGGTAGCCCATGGTGACCAGCAAAGAAATCTCAAATTGCTTAGGTGATCACCCAAGGCGTAATACACTTATATATGAATCTAAATACAAAGTATGTACATTGGCAATAGGGGGAAATTTTGGTCCACATCAAAATGAAACTTTTTGCTATCAGAAGGTAGCTACCAGGTCCAGGAGTGTGTCTGTGCATTTGGATTTGAGCTATGATGCATCACGTGCACACAGGAGAGGCCGTGGTGACAACTCAAAAAATTGACATTTTTGGGCTTGTCACCACGAGGCTTATAGCGCACTCAGGACAATCAGAATGCTTACGAAATTGTGTTGGTTCATGAGTTTGGCATGGACACTGGGTAGCCCTTGGTGACCAGACAAGAAATCTCAAATTGCTTAGGTGATCACCACATGTGGCATATGGGCACTGGGGGGAATTTTTGGTCCACATCAAAATGCATCTTTTTTGTTATCAGAATGACTGTACTAGGTCAAGGAGTGTGTCTGTGCATTCGTATTTCTCAAAGTTCCTGAGAAGATGGCCCTGCTGGTGTCAGAAGGAAAGGGGGTCACTTACACCTATGACACCGGTGGGAAATACAAAATGGCATGTGCCGGTCAACGAGATTCGTACCCAAATACCTGACCCATCATAGTATAATGCAGTGTGCTAGATTTGGTATACATAATATACTTATTGTGTTGACATTGTGATAATAGATTATTGTAAAACAGGTACTGGCAATAGTTCTATTTTGATATGTGTGTTTGCAGTGCTACACAGAACTATTAATTTTGCATGTGGAGGTCTGTCTTGTTTCCCACCAGAACAAGTGGTACTCTGAGAGTAGATGTAATACTTGAGTATGATAATCACAGTGGATCACATAATGATGTACTCACTGGTTACTACCGGTCATGTCCAGTATCTTGTCATGAATGATCTTCACTACTTCAAAACTGAACACAAAGCAAGTGAACATATTCTATCAGTTAATATACCTCAACCCATACCCTACACAACCACACCTCGAAGATGCAATTTGGTAATATCTTCTCTTTGCAGAGGAATACTACTATGTCCCTTACAGTGTTCGCGCATTCTCCGACGAAGTTTCTATCACAGGAAAGCAATAATACACATACAGTCTGGAATGTAGGAAAACTTTACATACCCTCGGGTTTTATAGTATTAAAAACTGAAGACTTTGTAAAGCTCCCTTGCCGTAGCTACGAGCTACGTAGCTCCACCATCTTCGAGTATATTCGAATTTAGGAAATACTGCAACATCATATAATATGCAATCCTACGCGTAACTACTACAGTAAATTTATATTATTTCTATTGTGCGAACAAAATGGCCGATTTCAAAACGCCGACAATTAGGATTTGGGCTAGAATTTGAGCACAAAGACTTTAACGAGCTTTAAATCTTCACCGAAGGTTCTTCTAAACCTATTAGAGACGATCAAGTGATTCGAGTGCCTGGGGGTGGCCTATTCTCCGAATTGAATATTGAGGGCAACTTTAAATAGCGCAGATAATAATAATAAAATAGATAAGTCACGGTGGCGGGGTGGTCAGGTGACACGACTCTAGGCTCCAGGTCGCGGGTTCGAATCCTCAAAAGGACGGTTTTTTTCTCTGAAAAAAAATAGCTCACTTCCTGGTGGTCAGTCGCATACTCTCTACAAAGAACCGTAGGGGGGAGCTTTGGGACTCGCGGCTGACCTCCCAGCTAGAATAGTGTCTTCTGCATTCGTGGAATGACGCAAGTACACAGTCTCTGTGGAAAGTCCCTGTAAAGCTCTCCATATATAGGTGTCTTTGACCCTGAGTGGGTGACTTTTTTATGAATTACAAATCCGACAATTTCTTCATTTCATTAATGTGATCATTATAATACAGTATTTTGATACTTGAACAAATTATGAACAACATAAGGTTGGAAAGAGTGAAGGCTATTGCTACACCCACGTACTACCATTTTAACTAATATTTATTATGTAATTATGTGTTTATTTTAATTGTCAATAACGAGTATCTATGGCCTAAATAAGTATACCCAACTTAACCTAAGTGACAGTCGATTAGAACAGAGGGAATGGGTATTTCCTGTGAAAGTGTAAAAGGGGTGGGTCCTGTATTGATGTTTCGGCGTTAAAATCAAGATGATGATTGTCCCACATGTAGTTAAATTTAATATTAATTTTTACAAAGCCAAAAGGTTTCAAAATGAAAGTATGTCAGTCACCTTTATCAGTTTGGAACACTTACGTATGTTTGCAACAATTTCAACTGAGGAATAATATTTATTAATATTATTCCTCAGTTGAAATATTTTATTTATTAATAAGTAGAATGGTAAATTCAAAAGTTCTCAATTCTTGTTACTGTCAATGCAAAGAACTGTGATATTTCTCTGGAAGTGTTTGGAGAAGACCTGCAGGAAGGTAAGAGCAGAGCATTCACATTTTACATACCAGCTACAGGTATGCACCTAGTGACCCTCTCACCTCGGTCCTTCAATACTGTCCTACTAAACAGTTTGGAGAAGTAACTCTGGAGAGATAAAAATATGTTCACAACAATTTGACTATTTCAGTGGACACAGCTGACCTGTCCTGAATCACAGGTCCAGGAGTGTGTCTGTGCATTTGGATTTGAGCTATGATGCATCACGTGCACACAGGAGAGGCCGTGGTGACAACTCCAAAAATTGACATTTTTTCTGCTTGTCACCACGAGGCTTATAGCGCACTCAGGACAATCAGAATGCTTACGAAATTGTGTTGGTGAGTTAGGCATGGACACTAGGTAGCCCGTGGTGACCAGCAAAGAAATCTCAAATTGCTTAGGTGATCACCCAAGGCGTAATACACTTATATATGAATCTAAATACAAAGTATATATATTGGTAATAGGGGGAAATTTTGGTCCACATCAAAATGAAACTTTTTGCTATCAGAAGGTAGCTACCAGGTCCAGGAGTGTGTCTGTGCATTCAGATTTGAGCTATGATGCATCACGTGCACACAGGAGAGGCCGTGGTGACAACTCAAAAAAAGACATTTTTTTGGCTTGTCACCACGAAGCTTATAGCGCACTCAGGACAATCAGAATGCTTACGACATTGTGTTGGTGAGTTAGGCATGGACACTAGGTAGTCCTTGGTGACCAGCAAAGAAATCTCAAATTGCTTAGGTGATCACCACAAGGCGTAATACACTGATATATGAATCTAAATACAAAGTATATACATTGGCAATAGGGGGAAATTTTGGTCGACATCAAAATGCATCTTTTTGCTATCAGAAGGTAGCTACCAGGTCCAGGAGTGTGTCTGTGCATTCAGATTTGAGCTATGATGCATCACGTGCACACAGGAGAGGCCGTGGTGACAACTCAAAAAAATGACATTTTTTGGGCTTGTCACCACGAGGCTTATAGCGCACTCAGGACAATCAGAATGCTTACGACATTGTGTTGGTGAGTTAGGCATGGACACTAGGTAGTCCTTGGTGACCAGCAAAGAAATCTCAAATTGCTTAGGTGATCACCACAAGGCGTAATACACTGATATATGAATCTAAATACAAAGTATATACATTGGCAATAGGGGGAAATTTTGGTCGACATCAAAATGCATCTTTTTGCTATCAGAAGGTAGCTACCAGGTCCAGGAGTGTGTCTGTGCATTCAGATTTGAGCTATGATGCATCACGTGCACACAGGAGAGGCCGTGGTGACAACTCCAAAAATTGACATTTTTTGGGCTTGTCACCACGAGGCTTATAGCGCACTCAGGACAATCAGAATGCTTACGAAATTGTGTTGGAGAGTTTGGTATGGACACTAGGTAGTCCTTGGTGACCAGCAAAGAAATCTCAAATTGCTTAGGTGATCACCCAAGGCGTAATACACTTGTGTATGAATCTAAATACAAAGTATATATATTGGTAATAGGGGGAAATTTTGGTCGACATCAAAATGCATCTTTTTGCTATCAGAAGGTAGCTACTAGGTCCAGGAGTGTGTCTGTGCATTCAGATTTGAGCTATGATGCATCACGTGCACACAGGAGAGGCCGTGGTGACAACTCAAAAAAATGACATTTTTTGGGCTTGTCACCACGAGGCTTATAGCGCACTCAGGACAATCAGAATGCTTACGAAATTAAGTTGGTGAGTTAGGCATGGACACTAGGTAGCCTTTGGTGACCAGCAAAGAAATCTCAAATTGCTTAGGTGATCACCCAAGGCGTAATACACTTGTGTATGAATCTACATACAAAGTATATATATTGGCAATAGGGGGAAATTTTGGTCAACATCAAAATGCATCTTTTTGCTATCAGAAGGTAGCTACTAGGTCCAGGAGTGTGTCTGTGCATTCAGATTTGAGCTATGATGCATCACGTGCACACAGGAGAGGCCGTGGTGACAAGACCAAAAATTGACATTTTTTGGGCTTGTCACCATGAGGCTTATAGCGCACTCAGGACAATCAGAATGCTTACGACATTGTGTTGGTGAGTTAGGCATGGACACTAGGTAGCCCATGGTGACCAGCAAAGAAATCTCAAATTGCTTAGGTGATCACCCAAGGCGTAATACACTTATATATGAATCTACATACAAAGTATATACATTGGCAATAGGGGGAAATTTTGGTTGACATCAAAATGCAACTTTTTGCTATCAGAAGGTAGCTACCAGGTCCAGGAGTGTGTCTGTGCATTCGGATTTGAGCTATGATGCATCACGTGCACACAGGAGAGGCCGTGGTGACAACTCAAAAAAATGACATTTTTTCTGCTTGTCACCACGAGGCTTATAGCGCACTCAGGACAATCAGAATGCTTACGAAATTGTGTTGGTGAGTTAGGCATGGACACTAGGTAGTCCTTGGTGACCAGCAAAGAAATCTCAAATTGCTTAGGTGATCACCCAAGGCGTAATACACTTATATATGAATCTACATACAAAGTATATACATTGGCAATAGGGGGAAATTTTGGTCGACATCAAAATGCAACTTTTTGCTATCAGAAGGTAGCTACCAGGTCCAGGAGTGTGTCTGTGCCATCAGATTTGAACTATGATGCATCACGTGCACACAGGAGAGGCCGTGGTGACAACTAAAAAAAAATGACATTTTTTGGGCTTGTCACCACGAGGCTTATAGCGCACTCAGGACAATCAGAATGCTTACGACATTGCGTTGGTGAGTTAGGCATGGACACTAGGTAGTCCTTGGTGACCAGCAAAGAAATCTCAAATTGCTTAGGTGATCACCCAAGGCGTAATACACTTATATATGAATCTAAATACAAAGTATATATATTGGTAATAGGGGGAAATTTTGGTCCACATCAAAATGAAACTTTTTGCTATCAGAAGGTAGCTACCAGGTCCAGGAGTGTGTCTGTGCATTCCGATTTGAGCTATGATGCATCACGTGCACACAGGAGAAGCCGTGGTGACAACTCAAAAAAAGACATTTTTTTGGCTTGTCACCACGAAGCTTATAGCGCACTCAGGACAATCAGAATGCTTACGACATTGTGTTGGTGAGTTAGGCATGGACACTAGGTAGTCCTTGGTGACCAGCAAAGAAATCTCAAATTGCTTAGGTGATCACCACAAGGCGTAATACACTGATATATGAATCTAAATACAAAGTATATACATTGGCAATAGGGGGAAATTTTGGTCGACATCAAAATGCATCTTTTTGCTATCAGAAGGTAGCTACCAGGTCCAGGAGTGTGTCTGTGCATTCAGATTTGAGCTATGATGCATCACGTGCACACAGGAGAGGCCGTGGTGACAACTAAAAAAAAGACATTTTTTTGGCTTGTCACCACGAAGCTTATAGCGCACTCAGGACAATCAGAATGCTTACGACATTGTGTTAGTGAGTTAGGCATGGACACTAGGTAGTCCTTGGTGACCAGCAAAGAAATCTCAAATTGCTTAGGTGATCACCACAAGGCGTAATACACTGATATATGAATCTAAATACAAAGTATATACATTGGCAATAGGGGGAAATTTTGGTCGACATCAAAATGCATCTTTTTGCTATCAGAAGGTAGCTACCAGGTCCAGGAGTGTGTCTGTGCATTCAGATTTGAGCTATGATGCATCACGTGCACACAGGAGAGGCCGTGGTGACAACTAAAAAAAAGACATTTTTTTGGCTTGTCACCACGAAGCTTATAGCGCACTCAGGACAATCAGAATGCTTACGACATTGTGTTGGTGAGTTAGGCATGGACACTAGGTAGTCCTTGGTGACCAGCAAAGAAATCTCAAATTGCTTAGGTGATCACCACAAGGCGTAATACACTGATATATGAATCTAAATACAAAGTATATACTATACATTGGCAATAGGGGGAAATTTTGGTCGACATCAAAATGCATCTTTTTGCTATCAGAAGGTAGCTACCAGGTCCAGGAGTGTGTCTGTGCATTCAGATTTGAGCTATGATGCATCACGTGCACACAGGAGAGGCCGTGGTGACAACTCCAAAAATTGACATTTTTTGGGCTTGTCACCACGAGGCTTATAGCGCACTCAGGACAATCAGAATGCTTACGAAATTGTGTTGGAGAGTTTGGTATGGACACTAGGTAGTCCTTGGTGACCAGCAAAGAAATCTCAAATTGCTTAGGTGATCACCCAAGGCGTAATACACTTATATATGAATCTACATACAAAGTATATACATTGGCAATAGGGGGAAATTTTGGTTGACATCAAAATGCAACTTTTTGCTATCAGAAGGTAGCTACCAGGTCCAGGAGTGTGTCTGTGCATTCAGATTTGAGCTATGATGCATCACGTGCACACAGGAGAGGCCGTGGTGACAACTAAAAAAAATGACATTTTTTGGGCTTGTCACCACGAGGCTTATAGCGCACTCAGGACAATCAGAATGCTTACAAAATTGTGTTGGTGAGTTAGGCATGGACACTAGGTAGCCCTTGGTGACCAGCAAAGAAATCTCAAATTGCTTAGGTGATCACCCAAGGCGTAATACACTTATATATGAATCTACATACAAAGTATATACACTTACTTCTATCAGTACTGGTTGACGTAATGTACATGAGCTAGGGACTGAGTGGAGTGTACTCACTAACCAGTGGTATGTACTAATCCAGGTCGGAAATTGCTCCCGAGTCGCTAAAAATGGACAAGGAGATCTACCAGGGGAAAGGTTCACGGTCTGGTTTGGCAGCTTTACAGGAACTGATGGTGTTACTAAGCCAACTGCCATCAAGACCATGACACTGGATGAGCAGAGACAGAAGGACAACTCACCTGCTCTCTACACCAAGCTAAGTGCGCTGAACTGCCTACACCAGCTTGGTCCACACCCGAATATTGCAAAGCTGTATGGTGTGTGCTGCTGGCTGAACCAACCCTACCTAGCCATGGAGTTTTGCAATGAGGGCAACCTTCTGCAATTTGTCAGGAAATACGCACCCAACTTGTACACGCATGACCTCTTGGGTCCTTGGATACTCCACACTACTTTGTGCGTAGTATCAGTACGTAATTCATGCCGTTGTTTATGTCTACAGTTCACTGAGTGAACGTGTGTTGTGACTACGATATTCATATTATGTACATTTTTGTTTAATTATTGTTAGAATTACAGTTTTTATATAGTTTTTGTTGCTGGGTCAAAAAAATTGAAATTGAAAAATTATATTAATTTTGCACATTGAAGTATGCATGTTTTGATGACATTTTATATAAACAGTGATACATAATAATACATATAATACTATAATTCAGGAAATTAATGCGGTATTTTATAAATGCGAACTTTGCGAGTGATCAAATTTGCCGGTGCATTAGTTAGAACGCCATTTTTGAGTACACATTATTTGTTTTTGGTGTGCAAAATGGCATTGTGCATTTTTATAATAGCATTATTCAATTCTACTCCAGAATTGGATGATTCTTATTATTTTAATCACACATTATTTTCCGGAATTACGGTACCTGATGATGATGATGATGCAAGAGTAATACACTGTAATAATATCAAATATTATATTGTATTAATGGAGCTATGTATTAATATTTTTGTATTATGAACATAATAGGATATCGATATTATGCATACAATATTACATTATAATGTACATACACTATATAGTTGTTTTATATGAAAATTAATATACATATTAGGATGTTTCATAAATATGGTATGCAGAATATAGGACGCACAGTGAATACTGCTGCAATTTGTTTTCAAAGAATATAGTGGATTAACGAGTTTGGCGGTTTAACAGGATATTCATTGGTACTTGTACATTATATTGGTACTGGGAAATTGTGGCAGATTAAAAGGTTTGGCAGGTAAAGCGGTGGCAGATAAACAAGAATTCACTGTATACAGTGCATACAGTTACCTTATATAATATTATTATATTATATATGTGTGTTTAGATATTACATATCATATTGATATAATACTCTTCAAGAAACAATTACGCATTTATGTCATTGACTGCAGTGTATTATTATGCACATATTCACTTGTACATTTTGTTGTGCACTAGCTATATAGCTAGTTATGATCAACAGGAACATGTTCTTCTTACAGTAATACAAATTGATTCCATATAATATATCTTCCATTATATTATATTAATTACTACATATTATAACGTGTATATATTATTATGAATACATGTGTACTGTATACCTCTAGGTTCAACGAGTATGCATTTGCACAATATTAATGGGGCAGCCTAAAAGCCATGTATTCACTACGCATATTATTAATTTAATACACGTCAATGTAGATCTCTTTACAATCATCACAAGAGGACAAGGAGATCAATACGTCGATGTCTTATATCACTATCTGTTCTAATATAATATTATTATTATCATCTCATGCAGCTAGGAGGGGTGGGACAATTCCTTATTGACTTTCACTTTTAAATTCAACTTTAAATTTTAAAAACATGTGAACATTCACATGAACAAGTGGTACCGGTAGCGATGAACTGATATAATCACTGTGAATGTAAAAAAGGTACACAAAATAATGAACATGATATTTCTGATGTTAATGCAAACAGGTAAGCAAGCTTACCCATAACATCAACACGGAACACACACACACACACACACACACACACACACACACACACACACACACACACATACACACACACACACACACACACCACACACACACACACACACACACACACACACACATGCTGTGCACACGAGAGAGAGAAACACACACATTAGACACATACACTCAACAAACCCACACACACACAATACTGAAACAATAAATAGTACATATTAATATCAACAACCTCTAGTTTCAGCTTAAGGTCTGTACTATTTATACATAATATTATAAATACTCATCATTATTCTTGGTGTCTTAATGGTGCCGTATTGGCTGATATGAAGGATTACATGTCATATCCACGTTAGCCGTCAATATCCCTTCCATGTCTTTATGACCACCCTCCTGTTCATTGGCCTTGATGTAATCATATTCATGGTCTGCGTCTACACCTGAATGAGGTGTGGTGGTTTCGTAGGAGGGGTTTTGCATCATCTCCACATCTGTTTCATCTGAAGTGGAGAGCGGCATCCTGTCTGCCCCATGCACACTGCTGCCAGTGAGCTTCACCTCCTGTGGCTTGTAAGCAGGGTTCTTCTGCATTGTGACATTCATTAGGGGGGCAGTGAGCTTCACCTCCTGTGGCTCGTAAGCAGGGTTCTTCTGCATTGTGACATTCATTAGGGGGGCAGTGAGCTTCACCTCCTGTGGCTCGTAAGCAGGGTTCTTCTGCATTGTGACATTCATTAGGGGGGCAGTGAGCTTCACCTCCTGTGGCTCGTAAGCAGGGTTCTTCTGCATTGTGACATTCATTAGGGAGTCACTACTAAGGGAATGTGGCTTCTTTCTTCTGAAAAATGGGGACTTGATGACTTTTTTGTACCAACTCATCTGCGGTTCCGAAGAGGAAAGCCTTGATTTGTCCTCAACACCAATGTCAGTAGGAGGATCAGATGGAGAGCTCAACATCTTTAATAGGGGTGAGTTGATGTCAATATGTTCTTCCTTATGCCGATCTGATACCTTGGAACAGACACTAAGGTCCTCTGAGGATGAATCGAAATGACTTGATGAACTCAGCAAGTCACCTTTGTGTGAGGTTCCATTACTACTTGACTGTGTGATGGGAAAAGAGAAGAAATCATGACAAACAGATATATGTTTAGCCAACTCAACAACACACGGACACACACAACCATCCACCCCCCCTACACACATGTACACACCCACACAACCATTCATAACCCATACATACCCACCCATCCAAGCACACACACACACACACGCACACACACACACACACACACACACACACACACACACACACACACACACACACACACATATACCGAAATTCCACTGGTATAGGAGGAGGAGAGTGAGTCAACTTTCCCTCCTGATCTTGTCCTATAGCGATAGTATGCAGGGTCTGTTGAGGACTTAGTTCTACTTGATTTGCTGGCAGGTTCAGAAGTACAAATGAAGAAATTGGAATCTTCACTGCTGGAGTAGACGCCCGGGGAGGTGTGTAGTGAGTGGAAGTGTGGCTGCCGAGGAGAATTAAGAAGGGAACACAATTGGCCATGAACTTGCTGCAATTCATCCTTTTTGATTTGAACCTCCTTGTCAAGGGCCTCCAGGTGTCGTTGCAAGTCGAAGCATTCTCCTGCATTAGAGACGCTATAATGGTGAGTCACCTGAGTGCAGATCTGCATCACATCCCTGAGAATGTGGTCCAAGGGTGGTCTTGATTCCGGGGTTGTGCTCAAACAGCTCTCGATTAGTGGCAAAAATAGCTTCTCTTTGTCCACCAACTTGATGATGTACTCACTCCTCAATTCCACTTCAGTATGGAAATAGGCATTGTCGTCGTCTCCTTTGCAACTTTCCAGCGAGTGTCCACTTGGTACCGGGGTCTCCTGGATTATCGTGTGCAGGCAGAGAACACCGAACGAGAAGGCGTCCCATGCTTCCGACAAGGCAGACCCTCCTTTCTCCTTCAGTTTTGGACTGGCGAAGGCTTGATTTATCAAATCTGGCGGGACGTGGAACGACACACTAGGGTTGTAGGATTCGAACAAGTTTCCGTACGTGTGGTAGTCGGGTCCGGTAATCTTCACTCCGAGATCCAGTTTACCTCTCAGATCTTCACTAACATACACGTGGTCTGCCTTTAGGTCCCCAAACGGTACTGGAGGCTCCAGGGAGTGCAGATAGCAGAGAGCGGACGAGATATCGTAGAGAATGGTGCTTTTGACGGGGAGAGGGAACTGTGATTTGGGTCGTGTTTCCAGCAGGACCTTTAGGTTGGCGGCTAGACGTTCGGTTACCATCCACACTGCCCCTTCCACCTCGTAGAGGCCCAATAACGATACGATGGCGGGATGTCTCAGCCCCATCCACAATTCAACGGTCGATATCAGATCTTCGTTAACTTTCCCCACCATTCTCGCAGCACAAGGCGTGTGTATCCACTCGGCTTTCATCAGCTCACCGAAAGAGCCATAGTAGAGGACCTCGCTGAAGATCGTGACATCTTTGAGCACAAGGCGAGGCTGATTTTCTGTCAGTGAGCGCAAAGGATTCATCCGAGAAATACGATGGCTATATGCGTATAACCAGAATGGCGCAGTATAACTATTATACTTTCATTTCACGTGATTGTCACATGATGTACCCTTCGTTTACGAGTCCCAGAAACCTCCGCTCAGCTAATATGGCACTATACTTTATATAGACACATAATATACGTACCCTATAAATTTATAAAAGAGAATCAGTATAGTAGATAATATTATTATGTATGACGGAACATTATAACATAATAGTCCACCTCGCCTGCTCATGTTCGAGTGTCTGTGGTGGGATGGGTGACGAGGTTCGCGAGAAAGACTTGTTAGCTGTGGAAGCCTCACAAGTGAAACGCGGGACGCCTATCTGGTCGAGTCTACTCTTAAATGACGTGGTTGTTTCCGAGGACGTTATCCACTATGGTTATTTCGGCGAGTTGCTTGCAGCCGAGTGGATGCGCACGCCTTGTGCTGTCAGAGTGGTGGGGAAAGTTAACGAGGATCTGATATCGACCGTCGAGTTGTGGAGGAGACTGAGACATCCCGCCATCGTATCGTTATTGGGCCTCTCCGAGGTGGAAGGGGCAGTGTGGATGGTGACCGAACGTCTCGCGGCCAACCTGAAGGTCCTGCTGGAAACACGACCGAAATCACAGTTCCCTCTCTCCGTCAAAAGCACCATTCTCTATGATATCTCGTCCGCTCTCTGCTATCTGCACTCCCTGGAGCCTCCAGTACCGTTTGGGGACCTAAAGGCAGACCACGTGTATGTTAGTGAAGATCTGAGAGGTAAACTGGATCTCGGAGTGAAGATTACCGGTTCCGAGTTTCACACGTACGATAACCAGCTAGAACCCTACAACACTAGTATATCGTATCACGTTCCGCCAGGTTTCTTCGAGCTACCTTCTCGCAAATTGAGAGAGAAGGAATTGACCTTGTCTGCAACTAGGGACGCATTCTCGTTCGGTGTTCTCTGCCTTCACACGCTAATTCAAGAGACTCCAGTACCCTCCGCACAGCCACTACAACCCAGCTCTTCGGATGATGACGTGGTTGTATTTTACAGTGAAGAAGCCCGTAGAATGACGTACCTTAAAAAGCTTGAAGGCAAGGATAAGCTTTTTCTACCATTGATCAAGAATTGCTTGAAGACGGATTCTGCAGATAGACCTGGATTGGATGTCATACACAAAGAGATTTCCCAGCTGACTGAACAATTGAGTATCGGTCACCTACACAACGTTTTTGAAATCAGCGAAGCATTGGAAAACGCAATTCAAGGAATTGCAGAAAATAACAAGACAATGGTGGATATTCAGGAACATCTCCGATCTCTCCTTGCTTTGCCAAAGGACATCAACATCCCGGTACCCAACACCCCTCCACTGGTGAGTAGACATCGGCCTAGAGCAAAAGCTACCAACGAATGTAATATAAAAAGCAACTTTCCGAAGGCTAAGACAGTGTCCACCTTGCCAACACAGTATCGTAGTCAAGCAGGTAGTCATCAGCTACCAGTGAACAAAAATTATGGTGAGCTAATGTCTGTGAAGGAGGAAGATTCTGACAGAGAATCAGATGTGAGTATGACCAGACTGTAACATGTGACTGTACATGACAGGCTGAGTAGCAGCTATACACTGTACCTAAGTATTTCCACAATGCATTGCCACCTGTCCATATAAGATGACCTACAATGTAATGTTAATCAATGGAAGGACACTGTGTTGACGACCACATAATGTGCTTATTTCTGCCTGTTTGAGACAATGACTAGGTTTTAACTATTATAATTTTTTTTAAATCTGTAATACCGTATAGCAGGGGAATTTGGCAGGTACAAAATTTGGCAGATTATCCCAAAAAAGTTATTGGCGATTTGCCTGAAAAAGTTATTGGCGGTTTTTAAATTTGGCGATTTGCCCGAAAAAGTTATTGGCGGTTTTTAAATTTGGTGGATTTGCTTGAAAATATTTGGTCTTGGCCCTTTTCATAGTTTTTTTCAGGCACTCAGAAGTGCCTGGTAGCCCTAGCAGACCATTCTCGGTGGCATACTTCCCTATCTTCGCTCTGTCTTTGATCAGGGTTATAACCAATGTGGGAACCTCGAGTAGCACTGTGTTCCTTTCCTACTGTTGAATTTTCGTAAGGCATCAGAACTTGCCTCACACATCTACTGTCTAATATTATACTAATATAACATTATGCTCAGTTTCCTAGCTCAAATTCTGTGGAATTGTTGTGATAGAATCTCACATATATAGTTATGGGATACGTAGGTGTATATTTGGGAAGATACGTAGTTATTATAACACATAGCAATGTTATGTAAACACTTGAAATAAACTTGACAACCAGTGATTTATTATGGTCTACTGAGTTCCTACAAAGTTTCACACAATGTACATATATTATATTCCATGAATTGACTAGGGATTTGCAGATTGCATTTTCATTTTTGTAAAAGGATGGTTCACTGTTGTTTTTGATAATTTGCAACAGACGATATTATTGTTTTAGTGACTGCGCATTGACTGATTGTCCGTGTTCATCTTGCTTTCCTCAATGCTTTGTAGGATAGCAGTGAAGACCCTTATGTCATTGGTAGTCTTGTACCCTCCAACACTGGAATGCCTGATGAGGAACCAATTCAAGAACCTAGTTCTTCTATCAGACAAAGACGCAAGCTATCTGGGTTGAGCCCCCACCTAAATCCATCAGATGTGCTCAGTGGATCCTCTCAAAACAAGGTGTACACCTATGTTACCTCTCCGCCCAGTTGGGCAATCGGCAACCTCGTTAAGAAACATTTCTGAAAAAGTATTACTAATACGTACCTCATTATTTTATATTGAATTAATATTGGATTATTTTGATTCATTGCATCCTTGTGACAGTATTATGTATGTTGAAATATGTTAATGGCATGGTATTTATAGCAATTAAATGTCTAAAAATAGCAGAATATATATTTTATATATTATTTACAATTTTGGTGTGATCACTTGTTTAATGTATATAATATATTATTATATATGTATTTTATTTCAGCACAATTTGTGCTGGTGATTTTGTGTTGCTGTGAGTAAAATGAGTAATTGGAAATTTCTAATGTTCAAACTTGAAGACAATTATTGCAATCGAGAATAGTAAAAATTATCAAAATTGATAAACATAATACTGTGCATGTATACAGTGCATGTAGCATTTATTGCATATTTTCATATTACCACATATAATGTACATATTAAAGTAATTGTTATATACACTAGTACACAATGTCATAGTTTTTAATTACACACCCAACGAAAGTCCAAATATAGGTGGATTAATTAATTATTATGAAGTTCAACTTTATTTTATGATTGGATTAAATCTTATGAATTTGTGATACAATACCACTTATAATTATTATGGTAATAAAAGAAGACTGCTGATGCTACAGATTTGACTCCTGCAGTTGAGGGCCCCTCTGCTTGTAGGAGGGATTCTCCACCACCTGCCCAGGGTCAGCTGGGGCCACTCTTATGGCAATCCTGTTGATGCGCTTGAGAACACAGGCTGCTACAAAGGTCACAACCATCCCAACAGCTGGTAGGACCAGTGCAAAAACAGCAAATGGCAGAACAGCAGCTAATACTAAGGAATGATCGACTGCATTCGGTAAAATTTTATTCACAAGTTAGAAGTTGTGACACACTGAAACAAAGTACAACTGTGTGCATTAGAATGCATTGTGTGTGTGTATGTGTGTGTGTGTGTGTGTGTGTGTGTGTGTGTGTGTGTGCGTGCGTGTGTGTGTGTGCACATGTGTGTGCATGTGTGTGTGTGCATGCATATGTACATGTGTGTGTATGTGCACGTGTGTGTACACATGCATGCATGTGCATGTATGCGTGTATTTGCAAGTGTGTGTTTGTGCATGTGTGTGTGCACGTGTTTGCGCGCGCGCGTGTGTGTGTGTGTGTGTGTGTGTGTGTGTGTGTGTGTGTGCACGTGTGTGTGTGCGTGTGCTTGTGTGTACATGTTGTTCTGTGAAGGAATACAAGTATTCACTCAGTGCAGAGCTCACTTGTTGAATTGTCAGAAGATTCATCAGGCACTGCAGAACAGCAACATTTAATGCACTGATTACATTTTTAGTCAATACACCAGTATATGGTTTAACATACAACCAAGCATATTTACATACTGTAAAATCACACTTTAGTACCAATGTATGTATGCACACATGCAATACACTCCTGAATACAAAAATACCATAAAGGTTTACAGTTACATCTATGTGCGAGCGAATACCTTGAATCAGTAAACATCCACGTTCTGATGTCCTATTAGCCAGGAGAACATGACATCGGAAGCAATAGCCGGCTAGGTCTGTCCTGACAGTAACTGTCAACCTAGATAGCCCATCTAATGCCATGGTGAAGTACAGAGGAGGTTGTACTGGATTGTTGATATCAACGATCATTACAACTTCGGACCTGGATAAAATTTGCCACTGCAAATCTCTAGTGAATGAGCTGTGCTGACACCAGAAGGTGACATTGAGCCCAATGGTGGATGAAACATTGGTTGGATTTATAAAGAAAAAGGATTCTGAAGAAAAGAAGAAAACATCGAAGCTATACCAAGTGACAGTGGATAGGTATACAGAGTAGGATTCACAGGCAGCAATTGAGTTGTAACTTCAAGTGTATCCTAGAGCTCAGTGATGTTATATTCTCTGGTGTAGATCAGTTGGTTTACTAATAATTGAATTTACCAGTGTAATAACCATGATATTTGATGAATGACATACTACTGTCATCAGCTGACATGGATGCTGCGAACAAATTATTAAGTATCATACTGTGTAACAGTGCTAAATGTCAAATACAACACACACACACACACACACACACACACACACACACACACACACACACACACACAGTGTCACACACACAGTGTCACACACACACACACACACACACACACACACACACTCATACGCACGCACGCATGCGCCCACGCACACTCATACGCACACACACACACACACACACACACACACACACACACACACACACACACACACAGACACACACACACACACACACACACACACACACACACACACACACACACACACACACACACACACACACACACACCATTTATGGCTGTTGTGTTTGCTTCATCAAAGGAATCTGTGTTAGTTGAGTTTCCTGCTGGCTGCAATCGTTATCAACTCCACACACACTGCAACCAGTATAGCAGATCCTAGTGGCATCAGCAGCATGCTGGATGATGTTCAGATGATACGAAAGAGAGATGAAAATAAAGTATTAGATTTCAAGATATTTGTATTGAAAGTATTATTTTACATTTATTTTTAATTCAATATATTGATTTAACACGCTATCAATGTACAGTCCAACTTGCTTGGTACGTACGTATGTACCTCGAATGGCAGGCCAAATCTATACGTCTCATCAGAGGTACTTACTTCTATCAGTACTGGTTGACGTAATGTACATGAGCTAGGGACTGAGTGTGGAGTGTACTCACTAACCAGGAGTATGTACTAATCCAGGTACTTACTAAGGAAGTTGCACTTTATGAACAATGTAAGCAGTGTACTGTATTCGTGTACATTACCCATGGCATGTGTACACAGTAACTGTAGTTCTGTATGTACATTCAGTGCAACTTGCCTAGTAAGTACCCGGCTTGGTTCATGTACTAATAATAGTACATACATTTCACCCAGTCTCTAGCTCATGTAGGAGAAGGAACGTACTTGCTGAACAGTTGTGGCACACCGAATTACGTCACCATCAGCGAATATTGAACAAATCGTACACTTCGAGACTGCTGGGCCTGGTGACACAGATGACCCTGCCTTATGTGAGCCAGAGGTCGGAAATTGCTCGCGAGTCGCTAAAAATGGACAAGGAGATCTACCAGGGGAAAAGGTTCACGGTCTGGTCTGGCAGCTTTACAGGAACTGATGGTGTTACTAAGCCAACTGCCATCAAGACCATCACACTGGATGAGCAGAGACAGAAGGACAATTCATCTGCTCTCTACACCGAGCTGAGTGCGCTGAACTGCCTACACCAGCTTGGTCCACACCCGAATATCGCAAAGCTGTATGGTGTGTGCTGCTGGCTGAACCAACCCTACCTAGCCATGGAGTTTTGCAATGAGGGCAACCTTCTGCAATTTGTCAGGAAATACGCACCCAACTTGTACACGCATGACCTCTTGGGTCCATAGATACTCCACACTACTTTGTGCATACTGTAGTTTGGAGTATCCGTAATTCATGCCATTGTTTATGTCTACAGTTCACTGAGTGAACGTGTGTTGTGTCTACGATATTAACTATGTACATTTTTGTTTAATTATTATTAGAATTACAGTTTTTATATATTTTTTGTTGCTGGGTCAAAAAAAAATTGAAAATGAAAAATTATATTAATTTTGCTCATTGAAGTATGCATGTTTTGATGACATTTTATATAAACAGTGATACATAATAATACATATAATACTGTAATTCCGGAAATTAATGCGGTATTTTATAAATGCGAACTTTGCGAGTGATCAAATTCGCCGGTGCATTAGTTTGAACGCCATTTTTAAGCACACATTATTCGTTTCTGGTGTGCAAAATGGCATTGTACATTTTTATAATGGCATTATTCAATTCTACTCCAGATTTGGATGATTCATATTATTTTAATCATACATTATTTTCCGGAATTACGGTACCTGATGATGATGATGATGCAAGAGTAATACACTGTAATAATATTAATATTATATTGCATTAATGGAGCTATGTATTACTATTTTTGTATTATGAACATAATAGGATATCGATAATATTATTATGCATACAATATTACATTATAATGTACATACACTATATAGTTGATTTATATGAAAATTAATATACATATTAGGATGTTTCATAAATATGGTATGCAGAATATAGGACACACAGTGAATACCGCCGCAATTTGTTTTCAAAGAATATGGTGGATTAACGAGTTTGGCGGATTAACTGGATATTCATTGGTACTTGTACATTATATTGGTACTGGGAAATTGTGGCGGATTAAAAGGTTTGGTGGATAAAGTGGAGGCGGAATAACGAGAATTCACTGTATACAGTGCATACAGTTACCTTATATAATATTATTATAATATATATTATTGTGTATAGATATTACATATCATATTATTGATACAATACTCTTCAAGAAACAATTACGCATTTAATTTATGCCATTGACTGCAGTGTATTATTATGCACATATTCACTTGTACATTTTGTTGTGCACTAGCTATAGCTAGTTATGATCAACAGGAACATGTTCTTCTTACAGTAATACAATCCATATATATCTTCCATTATAATATTATATTAATTACTACATATTATAACGTGTATATATTATAATTATGAATACATGTGTACTGTACCTCTAGGTTCAACAAGTATGATTTGCACAATATCAATGGGTCAAGCCTAAAAGCCATGTATTCCCTACGCATATTATTAATTTAATACATGTCAACATGTAGATCTCTTCACAATCATCACAAGAGGACAAGGAGATCAATACGTCGACGTCTTATCACTATCTGTTCTAATATAATATTATTATTATCATCTCATGCAGCTAGGAGGGGTGGGACAATTCCTTATTGGCTTTCACTTTTAAATTCAACTTTAAATTTTAAAAACATGTGAACATTCACATTAACAAGTGGTACCGGTAGCGATGAACTGATATAATCACCGTGAATGTAAAAAAGGTACACAAAATAATAAACATATTTCTGATGTTAATGCAGACAGGTAAGCTAGCTTACCCATAACATCAACACCAAACACACACACACACACACACACACACACACACACACACACATCCTGTGCACATGAGAGAAACACACACATTACACACATGCATGCACATAAATAATACACTCATCCCCCCCACACACACACATACAATACTGAAACAATAAATTACATAACATCAACAACCTCTAGTTTCAGCTTAAGGTCTGCACTATTTATACCTAATATTATGAATACTCATCGTTATTCTTGGTGTCTTAATGGTGCCGTATTGGCTGATATGAAGGATTACATGTCATATCCACGTTAGCCGTCAATATCCCTTCCATGTCTTTATGACCACCCTCCTGTCCATTGGCCTTGATGTAATCATATTCATGGTCTGCATCTACACCTAAACGAGGTGTGGTGGTTTCGTAGGAGGGGTTTTGCATCATCTCCACATCTTTTTCATCCGAAGTGGAGAGCGGCATCCTGTCCTCCCCATGCACACTGCTGCCAGTGAGTTTCACCTCCTGTGGTTCGTAAGCAGGGTTCTTCTGCATTGTGACATTCATTAGGGGGGCAGTGAGTTTCACCTCCTGTGGCTCGTAAGCAGGGCTCCTCTGCATTGTGACATTCATTGGGGAGTCACTACTAACGGAATGTGGCTTCTTTCTTCTGAAAAATGGGGACTTGATGACTTTTTTGTACCAACTCATCTGTGGTTCCGAAGAGGATTTGTCCTCAACCCCAATGTCAGTGGGAGGGTCAGGTGGAGAGCTCAACATCTTTAATAGGGGTGAGTTGATGTCAATATGTTCTTCCTTATGCCGATCTGATACCTTGGAACAGACACTAAGGTCTTCTAAGGATGAATCAAAATGACTTGATGAACTCAACAAGTCACCTTTGGATGAGGTTTCATTACTGCTCGACTGTGCAATGGGGAAAAGAGAAGAAATCATGACATACACAGACAAAGTATGTCAACTCAACAACACATGGACACACACAACCATCCACCCCCCTACACACATGTACACACCCACACAACCATTCATAACCCATACACACCCACCCATCTAAGCACACACCAACCCACACACACACACACACACACACACACACACACACACATGTCCACACACCCACACACCATACATAACACACCCACCCACACACCCACCCACACACCACACACACACACACACACACACACACACACACACACACGTCCACATACCCACACACCATACACCACAACCACACACAACACACACACACACTCACCATACACCACACACACACACACACACACACACACACACACACACACACACACACACATGTCCACACACCCACACACCATACACCACAACCACACACAACACACACACACACTCACCATACACCACACACACACACACACACACACACACACACACACACACACACACACACACACACACACATGCACACACACACACACACATACTGAAATTCCACTGGTATAAGAGGAGAGTGAGTCAATTTTCCCTCCTGATCTTGTCCTATAGCGATAGTATGCAGGGTCTGTTGAGGACTTAGTTCTACTTGATTTGCTGGCAGGCTCAGAAGTACGAGTGAAGAAATTGGAATCTTCACTGCTGGAGTAGACGTCCGGGGAGGTATGTAGTGAGTGGAAGTGTGGCTGCCGAGGAGAATTTAGAAGGGAACACAATTGGCCGTGAACTTGCTGCAATTCATCCTTTTTGATTTGAACCTCCTTGTCAAGGACCTCCAGGTACCGTTGCAAGTCAAAGCATTCTCCTGCAGTAGAGACGCTATAATGGTGAGTCACCTGAGTGCAGATCTGCATCACATCCCTGAGAACGTGGTCCAAGGGTGGTCTTGATTCCGGGGTTGTGCTCAAACAGCTCTCGATTAGTGGTAAAAATAGCTTCTCTTTGTCCACCAACTTGATGATGTACTCACTCCTCAATTCCACTTCAGTATGGAAATAGGCATTGTCGTCGTCTCCTTTGCAACTTTCCAGCGAGTGTCCACTTGGTACCGGGGTCTCCTGGATTAGCGTGTGCAGGCAGAGAACACCGAACGAGAAGGCGTCCCATGCTTCCGACAAGGCAGACCCTCCTTTCTCCTTCAGTTTTGGACTGGCGAAGGCTTGATTTATCAAATCTGGCGGGACGTGGAACGACACACTAGGGTTGTAGGATTCGAACAAGTTACCGTACGTGTGGAAGTCGGACCCGGTAATCTTCACTCCGAGGTCTAGCTTACCTCTCAGATCTTCACTAACATACACGTGGTCTGCCTTTAGGTCCCCAAACGGTACTGGAGGCTCCAGGGAATGCAGATAGCAGAGAGCGGACGAGATATCGTAGAGAATGGTGCTTTTGACGGAGAGAGGGAACTGTGATTTGGGTCGTGTTTTCAGCAGGACCTTTAGGTTGGCCGCGAGACGTTCGGTCACCATCCACACTGCCCCTAGGCCTCCCACCTCGTAGAGACCCAATAACGATACGATGGCGGGATGCCTCAGTCTCCTCCACAACTCAACGGTCGATATCAGATCTTCGTTAACTTTCCCCACCATTCTCGCAGCACAAGGTGCGTGTATCCACTCGGCTTTCATCAGCTCGCCGAAAGAGCCATAGTAGAGGATGTCGTTGAAGATCGTGACATCTTTGAGCACAAGGCGAGGTTGACTTTCTGTCAGTGAGCGCAAAGGATTCATCCGAGAAATGCGATGGCTATAATATGCGTATAACCAGAATGGCGCAGTATAACTATTATACTATCATTTCACGTGATTGTCACATGATGTACCCTCCGTTTACGAGTCCCAGAAACAGTCACGTCCTGTCCGCTCAGCCAATATGGCACTATACTTCGTGCACATAATATACGTACCCTATAAATTCACATAGAGTATTAGTATAGTAAATATTATGTAATAATAGAACATAATAGTCGACCTCGCCTGCTCGTGTTGGAGTGTCTGTGGTGGGATGGGTGACGAGGTTCGCGAGAAAGATTTGTTAGCTGTGGAAGCCTCACAAGTGAAACGCGGGACGCCCATCTGGTCTAGTCTACTCTTAAATGACGTGGTTGTTTCCGAGGACGTTATCCACTATGGTTATTTCGGTGAGTTGCTTGAAGCCGAGTGGATGCACACGCCTTGTGCTGCCAGAGTGGCAGGGAAAGTTAACGAGGACCTGATATCGACCGTTGAGTTGTGGAGGAGACTGAGGCATCCCGCCATCGTATCGTTATTGGGTCTCTACGAGGTGGGAGGGGCAGTGTCTGTGTGGATGGTGACCGAACGTCTGGCGGCCAACCTGAAGGTCCTGCTGGAAACACGACCGAAATCACAGTTCCCTCTCTCCGTCAAAAGCACCATTCTCTACGATATCTCTTCTGCTCTCTACTATCTGCACTCCTTGGAGCCTCCAGTACCGTTTGGGGACCTAAAGGCAGACCACGTGTATGTTAGTGAAGATCTGAGAGGTAAACTAGACCTCGGAGTGAAGATTACAGGATCCGAGTTTCACACATACGATAACCAGCTAGAACCCTACAACGCTAGTATATCGTATCACGTTCCGCCAGATTTTTTCGAGCCACCTTCTCGCAAATTGAGAGAGAAGAATTTGACCTTGTCTGCAACTAAGGACGCATTCTCGTTCGGTGTTCTCTGCCTTCACACGCTAATTCAGGAGACTCCAGTACCCTCCGTACAGCCACTACAACTCAGCTCTTCAGATGATGACATGGTTGTACTTTACAGTGAAGAAGCCCGTAGAATGATGTACCTTAAAAAACTTGAAGGCAAGGATAAGCTATTTCTACCATTGATCAAGAATTGCTTGAAGACGGAATCTGCAGATAGACCTAGATTGGATGTCATACACAAAGAGATTTCCCAGCTGACTGAACAACTGAGTATCGGTCACCTACACAACGTGTTTGAAATCAGCGAAGCATTGGAAAACACAGTTCAAGGAATCGCAGCAAATAACAAGACAATGATGGATATTCAGGAACATCTCCGTTCACTCCTGGCTTTGCCAAAGGACATCAACATCCCGGTACCCAACACCCCTCCACTGATGAGTAGACATCGGCCTAGAGCAAAAGCTATCAGCGAATGTAATCTAAAATGCAGCTTTCCAAAAACTAAGAAAGTGTCCACCTTGCCACCACAGTATCGTAGTCAAACAGGTAGACATCAGCTAGCAGTGGACAATAATTATCATCAGCTAATGTCTGTGAAGGAGGAAGATTCTGACAGCGAATCAGATGTGAGTATGACCAGACTGTAACATGTGACTGTGCACTACTGACAGGCTGTGTAGCAGCTATAGACACTGTACCTAAGTATTTCCACAATGCATTGCCACCTGTCCATACAAGATGGCCTACAATGTACATGTAATGTTAATCAATTGGAGGACACTGTGTTGACGACCACATAATGTGCTTATATCTGTCTGTTTGAGACAAAGACTAGGTTTTAACTATTATCATTATTTTTAAATCTGTAATACCCATATAGCAGGGAAATTCGGCAGGGACAAAATTTGGTAGATTTGCCCGAAAAAGTTATTGGTGGTTTTTAAATTTGGTGGATTTGCCCGAAAATATTTCGTCTTGGCCTTTTTCACAGTTTTTTCAGGCACTCAGAAGTGCCAGGTAACCCTAGCAGGACAATTCTTGGTGGTATATACTTCCCTATCTTCGCTCTGTCTTTGATCAGGGGTATAATCAGCGTAGGAACCTCGAGTAGCACTGTGTTTCTTTCCTACTGTTGAATTTTCGTAAGGCATCAGAACTTGCCTCACACATCTACTGTCTAATAATATTATACTATATAAAATTATGCTTAGTTTCCTAGCTCAAATTCTGTGGAATTGTTATTGTGATAGAATCCCACATAGTTATGGGATGGGTGTAACATATTTGGGAAGATAGTTATTATAACACATAGTACATATTATGTAAACAACTTGACAACCAGTGATGATATTATTGTGATTTATTATGGTCTACTGAGTTCCTACAAAGTTTCACACACAATGTATATTCCATGAATTGACTAGGGAATTGCAGATTGCATTTTCATTTTTTGTAAAAGGATGGTTCACTGTTGTTCTTGACAATTTGCAACAGACGATATTATTGTGTTCAGTGATTGTGCATTGACTGATTGTTCGTGTTCATCTTGCTTTCCTCAATGCTTTGTAGGATAGCAGTGAAGACCCTTATTATGTCATCGGTAGTCTTGTACCCTCCAACACTGGAATGCCTGACGAGGAACCAATGCAAGAACCTAGTTCTTCTATCAGACAAAGACGCAAGCTATCTGGGTTGAGCCTCCACCTAAATCCACCGGATGTGCTCAGTGGATCCTCTCAAAACAAGGTGTACACCTATGTCACCTCTCCGCCCAGTTGGGCAATCGGCAACCTCATTAAGAAACATTCCTAAGAAAAGTATTAATAATACGCACCCTATTATTTTGTATTGAATCAGATTATTTTGATTCATTGCATCGTTGTAGTGACAGTATGATGTATGTTGAAATATGTTAATGACACAATATTTATAGCAATTAATTGTTTAAAAATAGCAGAATAATAATTGTATCTTTATAATGTATTTTTATGTACAATTTGATATATATTATTATACATGTGTTTTATTTCAGCACAATTTGTGCAGGTGATTTTGTATTGCTGTGAGTAAAATGAGTAATTGGAAATTTCTAATGTTCAAACTTAAAGACAATTTTTGTAATCGAGAATTAATAGTAAAAATTATCAAAATTTATAAACATAATACTGTGCATGTAGCATTTATTACACATTTTCATATTACCTCAATGTCATATAATATACATATTAAAGTAACTGTTATATACACTGTACACAATGTCACATATTTTTTAATTACACACCCAACGAAAGTCCAAATAATATAGGTGAATCAATTAATTATTATGAAATTCAATTTTATGTTATGATTGGATTTAATCTTTAATGAATCTGTGATACAATACCACTTATAATTATTATGGTAATAAAAGAAGACTGCCGATGCTACAGATTTGACTCCTGTAGTTGAGAGCTCCCCTGCTTGTAGGAGGGATTCTCCACCACCTGCCCAGGGTCAGCTGGGGCCACTCTTATGGCAATACTGTTGATGCGCTTGAGAACACAGGCTGCTACAAAGGTCACAACCATCCCAACAGCTGGTAGGACCAGTGCAAAAACAGCAAATGGCAGAACAGCAGCTAAAACTAAGGAATGATCGACTGCATTCGGTAAAATTTTATTCACAAGTTAGAAGTTGTGACATACTGAAACAAAGTACAACTGTGTGCATTAGAATGCGTGTGTGTGTGTGCGTGCGTGTGTGTGCGTGTGCACATGTGTGCGCATGTGTGTGTATGTGCACGTGTGTGTACACGTACATGCGTGTGTGTGTGTGTGTGTGTGTGTGTGTGTGTGTGTGTGTGTGTGTGTGTGTGTGTGTTTGTGTGTGTACATGTTGTTCTGTGAAGGAATTCAAGTAAACACTCAGTGCAGATCTCACTTGTCGAATTGTCGGAAGATTCGTCAGGCACTGCAGAACAGCAACATTTAATGCACTGATGATATTTTCAGTCAAAATACCGGTATATGGTTTAACATACAACCAAGCATATTTACATACTGTAAAATCACACTTTAGTACCAATGTATGTATGCACACATGCAATACACTCCTGAATACAAAAATACCATAAAGGTTTACAGTTGCATCTATGTGCGAGCGAATACCTTGAATCAGTAAACATCCACGTTCTGATGTCCTATTAGCCGGGAGAACATGACATCGGAAGCAATAGCCGGCTAGGTCTGTCCTGACTGTAACTGTCAACCTGGATAGCCCATCTAATGCCACAGTGAAGTACAGAGGAGGTTGTACTGGATTGTTGATATCAACGGTCATCACAACTTCGGACCTGGATAAAATTTGCCACTGCAAATCTCTAGTGAATGAGCTGTGCTGACACCAGAAGGTGACATTGAGCCCAATGGTGGAGGAAACATTGGTTGGATTTATAAAGAAAAAGGATTCTGAAGAAAAGAAGAAAACATCATATCTATACCAAGTGACAGTGGATTGATATACAGAGTAAGATTCACAGGCAGCAGTTGAGTTGTAACTTTAAATGTATCCTAGAGCTCAGTGGTATTATATTTTCTGGTGTAGATCATTTGGGTTACGAATAATTGAATGTACCACTGTAATAATCATGATATTTGATAAATAACATACTACCGTCATCAGCTGACATGGATGCTGTGAACAAATTATTGTACTGTGTAACAGTGCTAAATGTTAAATACAACAAAATCACACACACACACGCGCGCGCGTGCACACACCATTTATGACTGTTGTGTTTGCTTCATCAAAGGAATCTGTGTTAGTTGAGTTCCTGCTGGCTGCAATCGTTATCAACTCCACACACACTGCAAACAGTATAGCAGATCCTAGTGGCATCAGAAGCATGCTGGATGGTGTTCAGATGATAGGAAAGAGAGATGAAAATGAAGGAGTTTATTTCAAGATTAAAGTACTGAGAGTAAACAAATTAATATTTGGATTTGTACAGTTTTGTATTCCATATCAGGCTATTTGAATTCAGCTACATAAACTTCGTACTGCTGGGATAACCCCTGACAGCGGCAAGGGTTTTGCTAGTGGCACCGTAGACCTCAAGAAGGCTAAGCCTAAATAAGTACAAAGCTACCGGGTACGTACGTTTAGTAATGGCGCGAGAATCCCTCCTTTGCGCATACTATTGAATTAGGATTCCAACGGAGTGTACTTTTCCCCGCTCTGACTTATAGGCTAGTCCGTATTCACTGGATCACAGTCCTCTTGCCATGATAAACTCGAGCCTTCTGGATCAGGTGTGCATATTGGATATAAAATGGCCGATCTCCATCAGCCACGCCCATATCTATATAACGCGTATATATGAATACAGTATTGCATCGGAACGCGCTTTGTAACGCGCACACGCTTCACCTGTAGCCAGGAATATTCAACCCCAACGCGTACCGTGGTGCATGTTGTGGGGGGAGTTGAGTATCCACGCTATGAACGCCATGCATTGCAAAACTTCAATACAAAACTGATATAGCTAGTGTAATTAGTAGAGGGTCTTGAATGACAACTTGCAATTGTATAGAAAACTAGATAATAATAATAATGTAATGGTCACACTCACTATTAGCAAATTTAAAAGTGAATCAAGGGTACAATAGACACCTATGAGTATACCATGCAGATAATCATGAACGCGATGTCATCATTCCCAGTGTCAAATGTATAAAGGATTTGGGCTCATTCTTACATAGTCATCTGTACCAGTCCTCTCAATTTGCTCGTAATAAGGGATGTCACGTCTCAGAGAAGACCTGTTCTTTCTTGTCTTCTTGTAGCAGTGTCTTGTAATGAGAACAGCAACCACTACAGTGACCACATTAGCCAACAAGAGTACAACAGTTGGTATGAGGCCAGCTAGAAGTGGGGCTTTCACTGATTCGAATGAATTTGAACAACCTGTTGATAACAATAATATTATATAATATTATAATATTATTATATTATGAAGCAAATAAAATTGAGCTTCCAACCAAATATCATATGTCCACCATGCCTATTTCTCAACCAGTATAGCAGTATACTGGATAACTTTAAGATATTGCTTGATTAACATTAATTAACAAGCATTTGTTGACGAAGTGTCATATATGATATTATGTCCTGAAACATTATAGTCCATATCTGGCTGGCAGAAAGAGGAGAGTTTATATTATGTAGGTAAGCTAATTTAAAAATTGTCAATCAATGGTGGACATGTCCTGGATGTGAATGTGGCCACACTAGTAATGGAATATCAAAATGTATGCCTATCTATTAGATAAAACGTGCACAAAGCAGCAATGTGACTATATTATATATCATGCTCTTTGTCAGAACAATAGCAATCGCAGGAAGATGAAGTTGACAATGGAATGTCCATTTCAATTAATTAATATAAGAGTGCACCCCCTGCATGGCTCCTAAGCACCCTGAGGCAGTTCATGCTGCAGGAAACACTGATAATACTTTAAACACTCCTTATGATTACCTCCTGATTCAATATGTATAGTAGCAACTCCGGATCCATGGGGACCAAAAACCACCCTATCCAGGCACTGAACAGTTCCTCCATCGTCTGCTGTGGTAAACCCACTGATGATGATGGTAGATTCTTGGACACTATCACTGGGATCAGTAGTAGCTATCCTGCTATTGTTGCTGGCTGCTTTCATACTGCTAATCTCAATGGCATTTATCCCACTCAATCCCGTCACAGTCCACAGCACTACACCAGTTACTCTACAAGCAAAAGTCTGTTGACTACCACAATCCAACGAGACCGTACCACTTGGTCTCATCTCACCTACGTATATTGATATTCCGCAATAAAATTATCATAATATAATTGTACATGTATTATAGACTACATTACTAATCATAATGAGAGTTGGTACATGTACATACCTGATTATGTCCATTTTGTTGACGTAATGTGATTATATTCGTTTGTCAATATTTCAAGAGAATATATACAAATCCCACATATAATAAAATTACCAGATGACTATCGTGTTCACCTGTGCTTCAAGTATATCAAGGCTTCTATATACATAATTATCCTATATTAACTTAAAAATATTATTTACTAGTGAGAATGAATGTACATTGTTTAACCTAAGGGATGGAGCATATATTTAGTTATGTAATTATTATAAGTATTTGAAGTTTATATGTTACATATTTCAGTGCTATATGCTATAAATTTGAGATATGATCACTGCACAACAGCTAGATTCACATTGAACTTACAGCTCCCCCTGGTGCTCAAACACAGGAGATGAATGGCAAATACAAGAAAAGTACGTGAGCACTTGACGAAGGACTCCATTTTGGGATTCTGAGGTTTACGATGTTTTTACATTTGTTTTATCGTAATATTATTATAATATATATTAGGATATTCAATCATGCATCTGTCAATGGATGCATTGTATTATAGTTCCATTCAGTTTCAAATGTTAAGAGTGAATACAGCTAGTCATTATTCATAACATATATAATAATATAATATAATATTCCATACATAATA
>OZ026546.1:5600399-5602899 GCA_964020155.1 Chondrilla cf. caribensis | reverse complement strand
TTCTGTGGTGGTTGTATTCCCAGTACATCCAGTAGGACTTCCACAGATGTTGGTTGGAATAACTGTAAACTGATACTCTGTACCAGGATCTAGTCCACTAATAGTACATGGACTAGTACAGTTCATACTATTCCCACAGTTTGGTGATGATGTAGGACAATAGGTGACTGTAGTGGATGTGACTGGAGGAGTATTAAGTGGTTGTTGCCAGGTAACAGTAATAGCATCATTGTCGTCACGTACAACAGCTACCACACTTGAGGGACATGAAGGAACACCTACAAGTGAGGGGGATGAACAACAAGGATTTGCTTAGTATAATAATTTGACGGTGATTTTGGATTAAAATTAAGTGCATTACTGTACCTGTTATTACAGTGATATTCCCAAGTTTAGGGCTGTCAACAGGCGTGAAAAGTGGTAGTCTACACTGGAAATGGTATCCATCAATACTTAAACTAGCCATCACTTCCAATCTCGCTACAGTGTCTCCAGCTTGTACTTCAGGGTAGTTGTAGGGAGGGCTATTCTCATCACTATTGAGGGAGGCCACTGGTTGTCCACTGGTGTCTGCACTAGCAAAAATTCTCCAGGTAGGGGAGAGATTTCCCGACTTCCTAATATCACAAGTCAGTGTAGCAGTAGTACCGTCACACACAGTAGCACCAGTGGGCGTGCCAACCCCTGGATAAACAGACAGTGAGGATTGGAAGAGAAGAAGCAAAATTGTCACAATGTTGCGCAATGACATTGGCAGTGAATGTATTAATGTACTACAATAATTGTAAATGTATATTATAGATGGTACAATCATACCACATAACGCATTATACGTGATAATGTTTAGCAAGAGAAACAAGTAATTCGAGTAAAAACTTGACAACCCGGCAGTTGAATTTCTTGGCGTCTCTTTTAGGCTTTAAAGATTCTTTGCTGAAGTTACGTTCATTTAAGCCATTGTGCTCGAATTTCAGTCCTTAAAATTAATAAGAAGTCACGACACCTACTCAAGGTTGAAGACACCTATATAATATGGACAACTTTACAGAGACTTTCCACAGAGACTGTGCACTTGGCCATTCCGCGAATGCAGAAGACACTGTCTGTCAAGATTAGCTGGGAGACCACTCATGAGTCCCATAGCTCCTCCCTGGTTCTTTTTAGAGAGTTATGCAGCTGACTGCCAGGTCGCAAGCTCTTTTTATCGTGGAGACAACCATCTATATGCAGTTGGACTCGAACCTGTGACCTGGAGCCTAGAAATCGTGTCACCTGATCATGATCACCTGGCCACTGTAACCTATTTTAGTATGTTACATGCGCTATTTATACTTACCCTAAGTGTACAATTAGAGAAAACTAATGAAAGTGCAGTCGCAAAAGCCAACCCCAGGACTCGAATTACTTGGATGTATCTTTTAAGTTGGAAGAATTTTTATAATTAAATTTTCAATATTAAATTTTAATTATATCACTATCATAATAATGTTATTACTTAAAACGTATAATATAAATTCACTTTTGCAGTTACGTGTAAGAATTCATATTATAATATTATAATATATCAAGCGTAGCATATTGGAAGTTGAAATGAATCAGAATGCTAAATTAGAAATCTTAGTTGAACTTGGGCAACCACTAGCTCAAAAGGGGTACTATTAGGGTACCTAATAAATGAGAATGGTGAAAAGGCACTGGGTACGGAGGAAGAGGAGACGAGATGACGACATTCAAATGAAGTAAAATAATGTAACGGTAACAATTACTGTAAACGTGTAGATATGACATGTACAATCATGCTACGTACATTATGTGTACACATGCAGTGCTTCTGAAATGCAAAGTAACACCAGGACCCACACTCTCAATTTCATTTTAATTTTTCGAAAAGAACCAGTGAGTCTCAGAGTGAGGTGTGAATATCCATTCACCTAATTGATCCATACATGTTCAGTTTCACAAATATCACTGAAATTACATCTTGAAACTGTGTGTCTTCTGGACATCAAAAATCCCTTCTCACCTATCTACATTCGCTATACATACATTTCCGTATGCAAGTTTAGTACATACATGTTGGTCCGAGTATATACAAACAAAGTACAATAACTACAATAACTGACACATTAACTCATATAAGCCTTATAAACTGATGGTTATGTATATGTATGTACAGTGAATTCTTGTTAAACCACCACTCCTTTATCCACCAAACATTTAATAAAAATTTTAATCCGCCACAATTTCCCAGTACCAATATAGTGTACAAGTACTAATGAATATTCAACTAATCTCCGAACTCATTTATCCACCATATTTTTGAAAATGGATTGCGGCAGGTTAACGAGTATTCACTGTATTTACTTTGAATTAGTGCATGTACATAAAAGGTTGGATATATAGTTCCAGCACTACAACAAATGCAACAGGGAGCTAGTCCAACCCTTGAGCCATAGTGCTGGCCGGCCAATGCATGTAACACAACAGTCCATACATATAC
>OZ026546.1:5592899-5595399 GCA_964020155.1 Chondrilla cf. caribensis | reverse complement strand
AGCATCAGAATGAGAGTGTTCCTTGTCCTTGCAGTGGCCTTGTTGGCTATTTCAGCTGTAAGGGGAGCCAGTCTTAAGGACTTTGAGCAACAATTGGAAGAAGAGATATTCCATCGAGGTGCCAAAGCAGAAGAGACAGATGATGACAAAGATCAATCAAGTGAGTACCACTCTCTTCAGATATTTAGTCTACAGTATCCACATGCGCATTGCAAGAAAAGTTTTGTTATGAAAACATGTGTTTGACTAAGTAAACAATGAAGAAGTTGAAATACAACAATGTTAGGAAGACAATTATTATGCTGATTACATTTAATATTGAATAGTATTGTTCCTAATAACAATGTAATATTCAACAGTGGGGTTGACAAACAAGTACTGTATTATTATACAAAAGAATGAATGATGAGCCTTTATTGACCCTTTTGTAGAACCTGATGATAACACTGATCCTACCACAGAATCTGTTGCAAGTAATGAAAACAAACAAGAAGAAACTGTCATGAAAAATGGTAATGAAGCACCAGAGGATGATGATGATGATGATGAGTTTCTGGAATTGATGAGCCTATTCAATCGTGATGATGATTCTATGAATGACGATGATGACGATGATTTAGATGCCTTGAGGATGTTGCAAGCAATATCTGAACAGGACGATGATGATGAAGACAATGAGGATCCTGACTCTGTAGCTGCAATGGCTGATGATTTGGATGAGAGGGAACCCGGCAACAACAAGGTGAAGGCTCAGTTCAGGTTTCGCTTCAAGAGGATTGGGCGTAGTTTCAAGAGGTTTGGACGCAGGTTCAGGAAGAAATTCAGAAGGTTTGGTCGCAAGTTTAAACGTGGTTTCAGGAGATTTGGACGCAAATTCAAAGGTCGTTTTAAGGGATTGAGGCGCAGGTTTGGAAAGTTTTTGAAAGGCAAAGGTGGAAAATTACTGAAAGGATTTGGAGGACAGCTATTACAGGGAGGCGTGCAATATGGCCTTGGTCGTCTCCTGGGCGGAGGAGGAGGCCAGGGAGGAGGCGGAGGACCGCAATATGGAGGGCAATATGGAGGACAATATGGAGGACAATATGGAGGACAATATGCAGGGTAATATTAATAATGAAGCAGGTACCAAGATTAAAGTTACAGCCACAATATTATTATACCAATAATCTTGTGAATTATTCACAATAACATCTTAGTATACCAGCCGACTGTGTGAGATAGGAAACTAGTGTACATAGGACTTGTGTGTAAACGATAGGCAGTGTCTTGATAGATTCACATACAACTGTATGTAGACTTTGAAATTGTGTAATTTGTACTTGCTTCATTTGATAGCGGGAAATTATAAAATTATGTGATTTATGAAATTCGAGCCTGAACACCTATGCATTAATAATAATAATAATAATAATAATAATAATAATAATAATATAAAATTAACACTAAGTGCACATACACTGTTGATATTAATTATTCTATTATATATAATTATTAGAGTTTGCGGTTGTAGTGCACATTCTCATATACTGTCAGAATAAATAAATGATACAATTTGCTAAGGATACAATTATATATGCGACACCAAAGTTAACATTGAGCAATCATCCTGGACCATTAATCATTTGATGGGAATGAAAGCAGTATAATATATATGTTTACTTATGATATGCTTCATACCAAGTTGCAAGGCCATAGGATCAAAGCGGTGGGGCTGGTAACGTTTTGGCCCTACCACTTTTCAAAATTCCACTTCTGCCATCTTCAGTTTACATCATATTTCATATAATGATGTAATCAACCCTGACGTCACTCTGTATCATAGAATTCATCAATAAGCATGGCACTATCGAATCCTATGCACGACAAATTAAAGATGCCCTCCATTGATGAGAAATCTCATCAGCCTCTCTCTTTTCAATCCCCGAAGCATGTGTTTGGAAAGAGAACGTCATCACTCAATTATTATACAGTAGAAGGTATCTTGTATAATATATACTAGTATATTATTATGAGCTATTGCGAGCGAAAAATTATTTTAATTAAGCCTTACCACTTTTCAAATGCTTCCTACGGCCTTGAAGTTGAATTTATGTACAGATGATGCATTTGCCAGGAGCAGTTTCCTACCTAATATAGCCATATAAACTGTAAACATCCCTTGGTGAGCACCCACACACAGATAGCTTGGCCAGGGTTTAATGAAATTACTATTTTAGATGTCTGATAGATCAACCAGTGAATCCATACTACTGCATATCACAACCCATGGGAAAGTGTTATTGTGTGTTGGTATAGGGTTATGGAGATTATGGTCTACCACAATCCAGTAAAGAAATTCATTGAGGAAGGGGGTAATTAATGCTAGTAACACACAAGTATACACATACACACAGGTATACACACACATATACACAAGTACACAGACAAGGCAATTGCTCCACATCTTCCTATGTTGTACATGAGTTGTGTACAGGTCCACTTGCTATCAAAATAGGAAAGT